>PNEQ01091463.1:0-17148 GCA_003012365.1 Medauroidea extradentata | reverse complement strand
AAAAATTGCGTCGTATTCACCAGTCATGGCATAATATTCTGTAATTGTTTCATTATTTACCGTGAGCTGTATAAAAAGTTATTAGGGGGGGACATACAGACATACATACATCCATACAGACTTACAGACATACAGACAGACAGACAGACGCACGATCTCATAAGCCTATCTTTCCTAGAGGAAAGTAGGCTAAAAACCGGCATAATGCACATCTTTCGTTGTGCTATGACATAGAAATATAATCTTCATATTTATTTGCTGTCCTCTAGGACAGTACATACTTTCTTGAGGCTCGCGTATCATTGTTAAATTCATTAATATGTCTACCTTCGTGTTACTATTTTTTTATAATTTAAGCCAGTTAAACTTCTAAATTAATTACTTTTGCATCTCGAAATGCCCGGAACACTACTCCGCTTTATTTAGGGGGATGGGTGGACCAAAGAGTCTGGAATACGAAAAGATCCGTCACTTTAAAATTAAAGACTGCAGCACTAAGCAGTATACGAATAATTAGGTACGAGTTCTTCAGACATGTGTGTTCAACGTATAGTATGAGTTGCGTATTACTTTTTCTGTTCAATATTGTAATTGTAGCTGTAATATATTTAATTTCGTGTTTTGATTTTGTTGTCAGTGTGTGGATTTGTGGGAGAAAAATCAGCTTTGCTTTAATTACGCCACAAAAACCATGCGAAATAAACAAAATAAAAGTCGGACTTTTTGCTTTTATTAGATGCTGTCGTTTCAGTTAAAATAAATCTTCCGGGGCTACACCTACCGATGCAGTTGATAACAGTAAGCATGGCTGAGATAATTACTTCGTAAGTTGCTGGAGTACAGAGTGTGTGTTTCGTAGTAAAATATTTATCATTTATTGTAACAAGCATATGAAACGCATTTTAATAGCAGTTTCAGCCTCTCATTCTGCAGTATTTGATAGTGATCACGGCACTTTTACTCGCTTCCTACTCACATAGGATA
Organism: Medauroidea extradentata; assembly: GCA_003012365.1. Classification (NCBI taxonomy): domain Eukaryota; kingdom Metazoa; phylum Arthropoda; class Insecta; order Phasmatodea; family Phasmatidae; genus Medauroidea; species Medauroidea extradentata. The sequence continues at coordinate 16,164 of PNEQ01091463.1, read as the reverse complement.
CAATTAAAGACGTGTGAAACAATCTGACTGTTTTAGAAGATTGTATCTATTCAACTAACGCGAAGTATCTCAGGATAATGGGTATCTCCCCAGGAGAGTAATGTTGAATTAGCGAAGAAGTGACCTTATCACTATTTTATCATGTCGGTTGATAATCGTGTTGGATTTCCTCACAATAGTCTATGAGTTTGTTGAATATTGCACTATTTTTTTGATTTATTTACTTTCACATGTATTTTATTAGATCTGCTTATGATAGTCCTATTAATTTTCCTTTAACATAACCTCTCCATTCAAATCATTTGTGTTGGTGAGGCACTACAAGTTTTTTTTTTTTTTTAAATAAGTTCCGTTGTAGTAGTGTTAAAGTTATTTTTACTGCATAATCAGCAAAAGCTTTGTAGTATAACTGTCTGATTCAGCGTTATCGTATACAATATTCCACGGAAAACTATTTAACATTTCCCGGTGATATTTTACAGTTTATATCAGGCTACAATTTCGTCTCGTAATTTTCAGTCACACAACTCTGAACGACGATAATTTAAAACGTGAGAAATGAATTTCCGAATTATATTCTAAACATAAGTTACAGCATATTTTTTTTTATAAAATTTGTTTGTACGGCTTTTATTTTAGTCTATGCTACATCAGTTAGGGAATAAAAAAATATGAAACAATAATTTTCTTCTAATATTACATCAGTTAATCGCTCACGTACTCTTACGCATTTGCAGCTAACCTTTAACCACGCTTAACACGCTTATTTTGAACTAATGTTAAGCTCCATACAAGTATCCAATGAAGAGATAATTAATGACTACAGGATTTCAAGTGCTGGCATGTATATATATATATATATATATATATATATATATATATATATATATATATATATATATATATATATATATATATATATATATATATATATATATATATATATATATATATATATATACATACATATATATACGCACACACATATATATATATAAACATATATATATACACACACATATATATATATATATTTAAACATATATATACACACACATATATATCAATTGACATGATGAAACATTGAATACTCTTTTCATGCGATATTTGCATGGAACTTAAAATTAGTTGAAAACAAATCCACATAAAAGAGCACGAAAACATACTAAGGTAACAGAAATAATACTTCGTTTAAAGATTTTCGTTTAACTATACCTGACACATAACATATATGATAAAAACAATCGCCACGGTGCTGACTGAAAACATATTTTACGTCACCAGCCTGTACCGCGTCTTAATACTCTGGTGGTCATGTGATCACTGAAGTATAGTAGTTTCGAGCGTTGCTAGCACTTCGATGGCTGGCCGCCAGGGAACACAGGCATCGCGTGCCGCTGGTGCATATATGAAAGCAGGTTGGATTGCCATGAAGGTCACTACAAGTACAAGGCAGAAGAAAAAGGTTCTTAAGAGTATTGTATACCGGTTTCAGATCTCCGCGTTTGACGCGCGGTAACTGCGGAGTGATAAAAGCCAGAGCACCACTTTCGACGAAAGGCACATGGCCTTTATTCGCAGCGCTAAACTGGCGTGCAATGTTTTCCTAGAACTGTTTTTCCTGTGGGACTTTCAGCGATGTCCCTAAATTTTATTTTTGCATATTATGAAGTGAAGACCAATGCACGCACCTTATTTTGCAATTTACGGATCCAGGTAATATTTTCAGAGTTACAGCAGTCTAAAAAAAAAAAAAAAAGCCGTTGTTAGCCATTTCCAGAGGCCCCAAAATCATGTTACTAACAAGCATACTGAATTTTAAAAAAGTGGCATACGTAGTTTCAAGTGGATGTTCTTTGCATAGATAACAACAATATGAATAAGTTCGGCGGTTTCGCGTGAAAAGTATTCGCGTGACACGCCACAACACTTTCCACCGACTAACTACACAGTCCTCTTAATATGTCACTGCTGTTTACATAGTTTTGGCTTGCTCATAGATATGTTCACGGCTTACGTTCGCTTAGGTTGCAAAATCAGAAATTGAATCTCTGATACAGTATGTGAAAGTGACGTGTATTGAGTAACCTACAGTACGTTTTTAAGTACATATATTAAATGGCGTTGTTTATCACTTTCCTGTAGTTAGTTTTGTGATACAAAAATAATAAAATAAGAACAAAATTTTTACTTCAGCTATAACCACGGGATAAATAAAACTGCTGCATATTTTAAAAATTATATATTTATTTGTTAATACGTATTCCAATTTCTGTATGAAGGTGTAAATATTCTTTGCATGCTGCAGTTTAGTGTTTTCAGAGCAATTTTCGACACATGTTTTTGTTAACTATCTAGTGTGTTATGACTTCAAACATAGGATGTTATGCATTTTAATCACTAAATTATTGTGCATTAAATACATGTGCTTGCGACAACTATTTATAGGTCTCACAAACATTCATGACTCGGCGTATCTTCTGTTATAGCTCATTTCTTTGGTTTTTTTTTTTTTTTACAAAATTGCAGACCGTGAACATGGTTTGTGAGTATAATGCGTACTCACGCCTAAAAATTGGCCCAAAACACTAATTGTGTAAATAATCAATTTGTCCAACCAAAAATAGTGTTTCGCGTCTGCCAAGTCCAGCAGGCTGATAACGTTACAGTGCCAGCCATGTTGAGACAAACTGTTTTCTTGGGCGTTTCAACTGTAAGATTTTCTGATGGCTGAACTTACCTCAAATCACCTCCAAATTTAAAAATTTTACCTCTCATGGGATCGTTTTTCATCCAAATTACGAAAATGTTCTCTGTGAAATTGGTAAAAAGGGCCATTGTCGAAAAAGAAATTGTCTCATTTCAATAGATCTTACACTTGTAATTTCTTGTAAAAAAAATGCATTAAATGTTTACTCAGAACATCAACATACATGTGCACAGTGATAAGAAGAAATTTAAAGTTGATTAGAATCTATGACTAGCTTCAAACGAGTTTAAATAATTAGACGCGTATTATATTGTTCATAACATATGGTCTACGCTACAACTACGTAACTTATTGGCTATCATCAATTAAAATAATTTTGGAGGGACAATAATGCAGACCACCCTAACAAGGCGAGAGGTGCAGAGGTAGTCCCCCGGAAGAAAAGTGGGTTTGAATTGGTAAACAATGGTGACATTTCAGCACTTTTCTTGCCTTTACGCTCAATGTACCACAAGTAAAAATATAAACGTTCTAAATGATAATTTTTTGTGGGAACACATTTAAATTGATACCTTTACCAATTCGAGGTCATTGCTGCACACTCCAAATTATTGTCTTATAGCATTCGTCAGCCAATCATTTCATATGCATTAAGTTTAATGGCGTAATCATTTTTTTTAAAATGGCTTATTTTTCCTCACCCTGACAACTTTTGTGTAGCCAAAGTAGTTTTTATATTTGCCCCCTCCCTAAATGTATTGAAATTGTAAATCCCACTGTTGCCTGTGCTACAGAAAATTACGTAATTACATAAATTCTCTGGATATTGATAAAATGTAGCTTTACTTTTCCTTGGTTGCTGTAACCTCGTCGAACTACCTAGACGAGTCAATGAAGCCAAACCGCGAGACATGATATGGGAACTTAATGCCAGAGTATTACATGCTGTGCTACAGAAAGTGCGCAACTATCAGCACAGACGCGAGGGGGAATTGCGTCTCAGAGTTTGGTCGGCCGGCAGGAATTGTGAAAAGTTACCAAACAGAATTCTGTCACCAGCCTGAAGCACTTTGTGTCATGTCAACTGGAGAAGAATGTGATCGTCTATTACACTCAAGAACAACGGCTTTTAGATCATTTGCATCGCTGATCTGCCTACGAGGGAGAAACCCTCAGCACTTCATACTTCAAACTACTAGGGGAACTTTGTCAATCATGTTTCGGGTCTGCAGTGAGCTGAAAATGTGCACAAGGTCGATCTGCATAGTGGTCTGACTGCCAGATTGCGACGTGAGAGGGCCTGGGTTCAAATCCCAGCACGGGCATGTATGTTTGTTTCGTTTACTTAGATTTAGCTAGTTTGTAAACCGTCCCGTACTAACGCAAATTGCATAAAACCGGAGGACGTTAATAAACCCTCTATATATATATTAATAATTGACTACCAGATAAACTCACGAAGCGCACACAAGTAACAATGACTTGGAATATAACGAGTCTTATTCAAATAAATTACTATTATGCTCACAAAATACCACACTAAATTTATATTTGCATCGGATATTTAATTTAACATAAATTTCGTAAGTCACAAGTTTCAATAATTGAGATATAATTTGGGCACAGATTAATATAACCAGACCCAATTTTTAAATCTTCGCTGTCCATATTTCAAGATTTAATAGCAAAGCCAAATACGTTATTCAAAGAGTTACTATTAAAAAGTTCAAGAACTCTAACATAAATAAGTATAAAAAAAATTCACTATGCTTTCCGTGGGCTGGCTAGAACAAATTTCTCAAAAAATTGCTCGTAATATAAAGTGGCCCCTACACAATTATTGCAAGTTTCTACAGCGCCTCTAAGCCTGTGTATTTATGCAAGCATCATCCAAAAACAAATAGCACTGTCGAAGAATTCAGTACATATATAGCTACAATAAAATACAACATAACACGTCTTTCATTCTCTTAGGGATAAAGTTACAGACATTATTGTTGAGAATGTATTTAAAGTGAAAATAGATCTCATTGGGTTTAAGCTATACAGGTAAATAATCAAACGCACTTTCGGTTCATAAACATTACTTCATAATGTGTGTTAAATAATGAACGAAACTTTAATAGTATTAATGTTTTTGCTCCATACTTATATTTATTGACAGGTATATTCCTCATGAGAGGTTTTGATTAATTTTTGTAAACATTTTTACACTTATAAATTAATTTTATGATTTAAAAAATATTTACTGCAGACAGTTTTAGCCTCCTTGTCTGCGAAATTACAACATAAAATTAGTTTTCATTGTGAATCTGGCCTGTTGTGTAAGTCAATTGTACACAAAAGGAATTTTTTCAATGGACAAAAATAACCTTTATTGTACTTAATGACTTTTAACCAGTGTTTCTTCACAGCTGCACGAATTCTTACTATGAGTTATGTTAATTGTTACCAAAAACATGAAAGAGTTTGCATTAAAAATTATTTTTCGAAATCTTCTTAATATTTTACTACATAAACAAATTTCAATTACATATGAACTAATTACCGATGTTAACTGACAGTAGGTCTAAGCGTACCTTATTTATAATAAATTATGTACAGAAGACCGTTTTATATTTAGTTATAAAATATAGGTCGTTATAAAGTAATGAGTACGTTGCAATAGTCTTTGAAAGTGACATCCATCCTGCCATTCACGTAAATGAATAGGACGCTGCGTTTCCATAAACAAATGTTGTAACGTTTGTTGTGGATGAGCACAGTGACCAAGCGTTATATATAGCTGTTCATATCGGAAATAGTAATATGATACGTTATGTCAGCAGAATCCTTTAGGTAACTCCATGAGAATAGGTTGGGCTGGAATGAATTCTGTGACCGAGAGGGCCAGAACATCTTCGAAATCACTTGACAGTAAAAACACTGATCTAAGAAAGCCGTGATATTGTTAGTTGTATGAGCCCTTGGCTTCGTCCCGATAAAAATACATATTGTATTACGAGGATAACCGAGGGGCACGGTATCGCACCTCGGACACAGAATTATGACTCGGCGCCCGTAGGCGTCTGTTTAACCCGAAGGAGTGGCACCAGAATGTGAGGGGTGCGGGAAGCGGGAGATACCCGAGAAAACCCGCCGACCAGCGGCACGATTCTCACATGCGGGAATCCGGAGAACTAACCCTCTGGGAATCGGGCCCGGATGGACGTGGTAGGAGTTGCTGGACATTTTAAATAAAAATTTTTCAAAATTTTCAAAGAGTGAATACTCAGCATGAACTTAAGTGCAAAATAATAGAAGGCGTGATTGCAAATAAAACAATAATAGTCACCGTATAGATATTTTATTAACACAAGCAATGGTATGATATGCAGTTCATTTGGTTTTTCTGTATCCCATATGTTTTCTTCATCCACTTATTAATTTAAGCCTAACCATGCCTCGTCAGACCAATTAAATTGTTGATTACTTCCCCATCAGGAGTTACAGATTACTTGAACTACTGTGAGAGCTCTACACGTTTTGCATCGTCAGCAGGATCCATTGGTAATAAACATGGATTTTGTTCAGATGCATCTTAAATGCTTCCATAATTCCAAGTGTCCACTACCAATGGTTCAGTGAAAAGTTGTGGGCATACACAACTGCTTCGGTATGTCGTCTCAGAAAAGAAGAGTGAAAACGAAGAAAAACAATGCAGGAAAATCACGCCAGATTGGCTGTAGTCAACAAATACATAAACAACAAAACCTGAACGATTCCAAGAGGAATTGTGTCAAATCACAATAAATTAAAAAAAAAAAAAAAAAAAAAAACTATCCCGAAGGCGGGAGCAGATGTAAACTCACAAAACGTCGCAACTATATTCTTTGAGAGAAACACCTGTTACTTCTGTGTATTTATAGTTTTTTCGTCTAGTATATAGTGTTTGTGAAGTCGCCGTTGGTTAATCCTGGTTTGTGCCTAACATCACCTTCGCCTTAAAGCACGCACTTACTATCCTTAATTCAGCACCGAATCCCGTACCTAACTCAGTGTAAGTACAGCTACGACAGTTTACACCGCAACTACGCTGGTTCCAGACAGAATTCCGTACTTAATTTCACGGATTTAACCCTTCCTACTTTTTATTTTAGTGTATATTCCCATGCATGCGCAATGCACAGTTTCAGCCACCGCGCATACGACTTCCGCAAATAGGGTTGCCGATATACTTTCAATATAAATAAAATTAGTGTTTCTTATTTAAAACTTGGCCGTCGGATGTTCCCAAACCTATAAAAGACGAGATAGTTTCACTTATTTGGCACTTCATTCAAGTCTCGTTATTAAATAGTGTTCGGCAATTTGGCTGTTGTAAGTTATGGAACATAACAACCAGCAACACAAATATTTGTTTCTCCTTTATGTACTGACAGAAATAAACAGTGATATCGTGTACTCAACACAGACATTTTGCTACAGAATCCTGTTATGAAACCTCAGTCAAAGTTTATGAACACGATTAAGTAAGGACTTGAGTGGAGAATTAAGGATAGTATGTACTGGTCCTTAGTTTCTGCCTGTGCTGTCATAATTTTAGTTCCCTGAGTTTTCCCAGTCCCTTATTATTTTCGGTTTATTATTTTTTTTACCTTTTATATTTATCTCTGGATTATATTTCAGTGAATTTATTCTATTCCACTTGGATTTCTTCAAGTTTTGTTGTTTGTGTACAGCGTGTTGACTACTGCCAATTTGTCTTGTTCCTTTATTATTGTTCTTGGTTCACTGCGGTATTTCTGGGACGTCATAGCACTGCAATGGCGCATGTCTACGTTATTTCACTAAACCATTTACCCTCATTACAAGAATCTTCCAAAGACATCCCTACAATGGTGATACCAGACTGGCTTGATAAACGCTGTTCAGACGTCTTGCGAGTGACAGAAGCGCAGCTTGCACGTCGTTCAACGTTCGTGGTATTAGAGGGTCGCAGCTGTTCGCATTGCTTCTTGGAATTTGTACGACCACTTAAAGACTTGTTTGCTGAATCTAGAAAATACTTTTCTCTGGAGGTCTTCTAGGCTTAGCATAACTTGTACTTCGAACAATCTGGGTAATAATGAATGTTCTCTGCCCTAATCTGTTACATATATGATTGTAAACAATTACATGGGAAAATTATTTCATAGGATTGTGTCACTTTTTGAAAAAAAAAAAAAAAAAAATCGTATATGTACAGTTTCAGTGAGTTTGAAATCACCTTTTACTTTAGTTTCAACCATTTAATTTGACGACTTTATGGAAACACTGCAAGGGTTAATTAAAAACGATAGTTTGTAAATAATTTACATGTGTCTGGAAATTTTTATTAGGTACGTTTAGCTAAACTATGTTCTGTTATAAATACTGAGAAACAAAATACTAATAATTACGGGGAATAACTCGATGAGTTAAAACATTGCGTTACTAGTTTCTCTATTCGTGATGGTAAAAACAATACTTATCTGCATGACGTATTCTGCAGCTATATTCTACAGCACACTTCTGTTTTCAGGAGTTTTATAACATTTTTTCCCGTTAGAAATTGTGCGCGAGTAACAATTCCAGCGTAGTTGGAATGAAACTAAGAAAAAATGTTTTTGCAGAGCTAGTGAAATAAGCATGGACTTTTTTATATGGGAAAAATATCATAAAAGAAAAATAAAAAGACAGTGTATGCAATATCTGTGAAAAACAAACGCAGTGGAACATTGCCACTCTGCTGCATACACAGTATGATTACACAAGTGGTAACCAGGTCAGGGCAGTAAAACCTTCCCGGCTGCGACAGTTCCTGCAGCTCTGAATGCAAAAACTAGGAACGCCAAACTAGCAAAAAAAAAAAAAAAACAATGTGTGTTGTCAAGGCAAAGTATTTGCATTTGAATGAAGCAAGGTAAGCGTAAATAATTAAACATTCATTTGCTCTTAAAGTTTAGTGCCGTGCATTCATTTTACTTATTACGTCATCAGCAGTTGTATTTGACGCCTATCTTCTAATTTGGTAATCACATATTTATCAAAGGTTACAAAATTTAATAAATGTATTTGAACATAGTTCAGTTTTAATTTACGTAGTATTGCAGGCATATTTGTAATATAAATAGTTTTTTATTCAAATCTATACAGGTTTAATGTGAAATTAATAATGTTTATTAATAGTTTATGTAATAATTCTAATGGTTTTGTACAAATGGCAGTTAAAGTATGATTTTCCATGACACTGTAGTTTGGAATTAAAGTTCAAACTAAAATGGTTTTTGTTGCCAATTTGCAATTAAATTGTCAATGATAGCACACATAATTACAATGGATTACTTTAAACGTCGACCCATGGTTTGGCAAACGCAAATAACTTTAACATTAAATCAGTACTTATTGAAAGAAACCGTAAAGTATGAGTGCATTAACACAGGTATTAAGAAGTAGGTAGGTGTGTTAGCAGCTGAGAACAAGACTTAACATAAGTGCGCAGTAGACAGCAATTTTAATATGTATTTATTTATTTTTATGTTTGTACCAGTTATGTTCTCCTTTCTTGTACATAAATCGCAAGTAAATTTTGCTGTTGTGGAGTTTTCTTATCTCTCATAACTTTTACGTAATGGCTTGTCAAAGTCAAAATTTGCCTGTCACGGTTTTAAGAACGACACAAAAACCAACTGACTTACTAAACTTAAACTATTAAAACTGAATAACGATGTTGTAGGCTACAAGCCCTACTATACGAAAACAAAGAATAAATTAGTTTTGTGTTTTAGAAAAAGTTTTTTGATGTCATGTTTCAGAAATTTATGTTTGATACAAATATATTTAATTTTATTTTTTGGAATTATATAGTAGACCTTGTAGCCTACAAAAATATTTAGTGTGAATTATGTTAGTTCAGTATGACAGTAAGTTTTAGTGTCGTACTCAAAACTGTAACATTCAAAATTTGACAACCAATAACACATAAATAATTACAGATATAATATTCCATAGTAGCTTAATTTAGTCACAATTTATGTCTTATATACACGTATATACAAAAATAAAAAAAAATGAAATATTACTGTTTATTGTGCCTTTATAGAGCCTTCCTGGTTAATAATCTAACAGAATTTCAAAATGGTTTATGCATTAATATAATAAAAAAACAACATTTCAGCGAAATATTATAATACTGTCTGTTTTCTGTTAAACAATACTAACAATACTAACCTAGTCGCACCCTTTGTCAAGTCATTTCAGCATTAAAATCCTATAGTAATTTTTTTGTGAAAAAACGAATTATAAAATGGAAGCGTGATTTCATATTTTCCATATGTGATTAGTGCTGCCTCTCACTGTTCTCTTCTACAGACACAGATACTTCCCTTCCAGTCAATGTCTACATTGGCTTCCAGCCTCAGTGTGTCTTCTCAGACAAGAACGTTCCCAGCTGTCGCTACAAGTGTACGTCCGTGTGCCGCTTACTCAAGTCTCTGCTGTGTAGGGAAGCCCCTTAAAAATACCATAGATAATGAATAACCATTCCCACACGTGTAAGACACAATAAACATCCGAGATGTTTCGTTCAAGTGCTGAAAGTCCTACAGCAACACGTAAGTACGTCCTAGGCATGTAACGTAAAATTAGGTAACTTTGCGCTTGTAATGGAAAGTTTTACACTGTAAAGATATTATTTCTTGTGCTGTTTAGTGGAGTAATGTTGTAGTCTGACAGTGAATTACACATTTAGATAATGTCTATACAGGTAAAGTTTATCTTCCTTTACAAAATGCATCAAAATCTGTTATTTTGTGTGTTTATTGTTGCCACGTGCAGTTACAAAACAAACTTTCGTTTAAATGTACGTTTGGGATTGGATGAAGCTGGGATTAGGGTCGTCATGAAGTGAGTAAAGCAGATCATGGACTGAAATACGCATATTGTTGAAATTATCATCCAGATTGGCGTGTAAACAACACATAGGACCATCTACAGTATACTACAATATTCTGTGCTTTACCTTATAAATATTATTCTGAATCACAAATATATATTGACGTGCTTTCTTTTGAGGTTATTTATTTTTATTTACTTTGTTTTACCATTTACTTCTTGAAAGTCGAAGGCTCTTATTGTATAACCCATAAAGGATACTAATGTTTTACTTGGAAGAACTACTTAACTTGAACACCATTGCCTTCATTCTTTCAGTCACATAAGTGCTTATAGTAAACGCTTAAGTTCAGGTACCCCATTGCAATCTACCTCTTCATCTGAACCATCTTACTCAACTAATGATTCAATGTGAATATGTTTATAGTAGGCCTAACATTTCAATGTGGATTTTCACATTACTTCAGGTAGAACAACGGTTGAAAATTTACTCTAATCGCGCAAGTGGTCGACAGAGTTCAACGAAGGCAGTGATTAAAGATTACGTTGAAGACGTCTACCAATATTAGTTTCTACAAACAACTAGTTTTGCATGGAATTTTGGGCACATTTACATATTAGCAAGAGATTTTTAGCGAATTTAATAATCCGCGATAATAGTGTTTAATATGTCAAAGAAGCGTCAATAACTTAATAATTTTTTTCATAGAAGCCAATTGGTGAAGTGATTAAAATTTACATCTCTGTTTGACTATGCAACAAAATTTAATAATGAACAATTAATTAAAATAAAATTATTTACTTTCGCGAAATCACGAAAATAACTAATAAAATACAAACAAATTCAATCTAAATAAATATGAGTATAATAGATATATCTTATCGTTTAAAGAATTCCGTGTTGTTGTATTACACATATAACAGTTACTGTATTATCACAGTTACCGCCGCGTCGTGGCGCTGACAGAAAACAGCTTCTACGTCATCAGCCTGTACCGCGTCTTAATACTCTGGTTGTCATCTGAACACTGAAGTGAAGTAGTTTCGAGCATTGTTAGCACTTGAATGGATGACCGCCAGGTATCACAGGCTTCGCGTGCCGCTGGTACACACACACACACACACACACACATAATATATATATATATATATATATATATATATATATATATATATATATATATATATATATATATATATATGAAAGCATGTTGGTTTGCCATAAAGGTCAACACAAGCACAAAACAGACGAAAAAATTCTTAACTTTAAGCAAACGACATGCACTTAATTTTTTACACTACGTTTTCTATGACTTCTGTTCGAACAGCGTTCATTACTACTTCCCTGTAGGTACTATTTAGCATAAAAAACAGTCTTTCTAAGCTGTCAAAAATGGTATATAATCATTGGACAAGTAAAACTGCAGCTTATTTTTTAAATTATATATTTATTTGCACATCTTCCAATTCTTAGGTGTTGCAACTTGGTGCTTTCAGCGTAACACCCACCAAATTTTTAGTTAAGTAACTTGTGTTTTTATGACCTACATAAAACGTATACAATAATTTACTAACGAACATCCATTTAATAATTGAATCACTAAATTATTGTTCACTTATAAGATTTGCAGGAAATTGTGAGAAAGGACCATAATTTTATAACCTTATAAACATTATTTAATTAAAAATTTTGTTACTCAATATTGCTGGTGGTAGGTTAGAAGGAAAATATTAGTTTTGTCTCTTTTGAAGCACTACTGTTTCAATGAATGAAACAAATCAGATAACGTTTAGCGCTGTACATTACTCTCCAGAGATATTTTTAACTATAGGTTGTTCAGAATAAACTGTGCATTGCTTACAATTTTCTCTGAGGTATTACGTCTCTATTTTTACTATTTTAATAACGAAATCTTCCATGTAGCTAAATACAAGTGTAAACGTTTCATTACTCTCGAAATTGTACTTCTATATCTCCAATAAATATTTTTTTAGTTTTATAAGTATTTGGCAATGCTCACTTTACAGTAAATCACATATAAGAACATCTACTATGATTGCATGTCTTACAAAATGTATATTTTAGGAAAGTAAGAAAGGAATACCGATACACATTGACATACAATCGCCCATCGTATAAAAATACAGCACAGGCATTCAAAACATGGCAGTTAATTATGGTTTAATGATTTTTTATCTTGAATGTGAACTGAGAGATTTCACAATATGTTTGCATAATATTAGTAGGGACCCTTGTTTTTCGCGAAAAGAATTTTGGCCCACTTTGTTTCCGTGCCTTACATGCACATCTGCAGTTCTGCTTCGTGGTCAGTGATTGGATATTTTAACTGCCACGAGCCTTGACATTCTACCGACAAATCACAGACGTGTGGTGTTACAGGAAACATTTGTAATTAGCTCAGTCAAATGAGATACGGCTCTTCACACAGACACGCCGCCAATAACCATGAAACAGAATCGTAGATGTGCACGTAAGACATTGAAACAAACTGGGGCAAAATTCTTTTCGCGAAAAAACAGGGTCCCTAAATATTAGGTGTGGCACGTGTGAATTCGCCATGATGACTTCTCTGCTTGCCCTCCGTCGGAAATGATTCTGTCTGGTTGTCCCTTTGAGGAAATTGGAACATGTGTGATTCGGAATGCGAAACGCTATCAATACGCGAGTGCCGCTAATAGAACAATCTTGCTGCCGTTTGCAAGACGACCGTATAGTGAGGGTTAATATTTGCTACATTTTCATGTAAAAATTATGTCACTTTTAATTTCGAAACTTATGCTCTTTACATAAACATTGCTTCAGATAGCACTCGCTAAATGAAATGAGGGCGTTGCTGATCACATTAATGCACGCTATTAAAAATGTAAGAGAGGCAACTCAAACTGCTTCTCATCAAAAGAATAAATGATACAATATTCCGAAATGAAATTTCAATAAACAGGACAAATAAGAAGACCTGTTAAAATATATATATATATATATATATATATATATTTGCAATTAATTAAATGTATTCAAAATAATTAAACTGTTAAATTATCTATTTTGTTAGTAAATTTAGAGACGTCTGAATGCAATGCTATTTCTTTGCCACATTATTAATAGTTTAGGAGACATAACTTTCACGCCAAGGAATTCTTCCTCACTACTAACAATTGTATCATTAAATGAATACATTACGTTATTTCAACGGTAGTAATGAATTGATGTAGATTCGTCCGCAAATTTACAAAAGATCTTCTAACGTTTCCGCGAATTTCATGTTCGAGGAAACCAATGCACTTTATCTTCCCGTAACGTCAATAACACCTTTAATCAAAGTATTGAAAACGTGTCTAAACTCTTGCTTTATACAAATCGGTTTTCGTGGGGAAGCATTCTAACCGGCATTTACTTTTATTTTTATCCGCCACAACTCCAGAGAAGTAATTTATTCTGCTAGGCGTTCAAGCTAAAACCCCTTGAAAGATTTCTTTGAGAGGCGTTACTCAAATCAAATGGAAGGAAATTACTTTCGTTTCAGGTAGGCCATTTGCCCGTCGCTCAGAACATTAAAGAAGCTCTTTTCGAAATATACCAGTGGGTTTCTCTTTTTCTATTCCATGGCAGTCAATGAAGTTTACAAAGTTCTGAAACAGAATTTCTTGAGTTAAGTGAAAACTTTGAAACACGTTTACTCATTACGTTTCTCATTATTTTTAACAAAAATTGTTTTAAAGACAGTAATAGAATATTTTAAGTATTGTGGACGGGATCAATTTTAATGTCAAATAATTATTACAAACTCACTGTCAATAATCAGATAATAAAAATTACGATATCCGTAATTATTATGTTATCTAGCTGAGAGAGCGTGAAATAACACCTCATACGTCAGTCATCCGTCAGTCATCCGTTCACTGATGTCAAATGACATAAAAAAATGTGTTCGTTACACATTTAATCATAGAAATAATTGTGCTCAGTCTACCGTAAATAGAGGATAACTAGCCACAGAGCTGTAGTAGCAAATTACGTGCAAATACCAAAATCAAAGAAAATTCAGTTCCAAAGTTTCCTGTCACATATGTTTGCGTAAACTACCGTATCATACTAACAAGTACGTAAGTGTGTTTGTTGGTTTGTCGTTATTTAATTAAAGGGTACGCGGTTGGTGCAGTGGTTAGAGTACTCGCCTCCCACAAAAGAGATCCGGTTCGGATCCCCAACTCTGCTCCGTACTCACATCATGTCGCCCCTCACCAGTGCTCTTTGCTTCCTTCACGCAGCTACGTAACATATCGACGTAATGTTTTTGCAGTGAGATAGTTTAAGTGCCATTGAGGGGTATAGGCTACTTTTTTTTCTCGTAAAACTAATTCTCTGTTTCTATCGGATATATATGGTGACAAATTCTGTTCCTACGTCGTCATGCTGAACTGAGTTTGATGAAAATTAAAACGATGGCGTCTTAAGTTTTGGAGTAACACACAGGATACTTTTAATCCCGGAAAAACATGGTTTCTGTGAGATAGCTGTTAATCATTTTGAATATTTCTGAACGGATATTTATGAAACTTGGTGTAGAGATTTCCTAGGTTCTTAAATAGCATATGAAATACGTTATATTGTGGAAAAAATATTCCCGTTCCTGACCAATAATACCTGAGCCAAATAATTTTTTTCCACGTACATTCATTTCATGAAATAAACTTTCATATTCTAAATGTATATTTAAAATACCACAGCATAACCTCTGTAATACACGCAGGAAAATCCGCGGGCAACGGCTTTGCATTTGTAACATAAAACACATTTACGTATAAATTATAACAATAAATAATAAATGTGCTGTGTTTTAACCGTCTTAAAAAAAGTAGGGGGGGTTCTATTTGTTTGTTTTTTATATCTGTTACCTATAACTCCGCCATTTACAAACCAATTTGGAAAATTCTTTATTTGTTAGGAAGGGGATATTATCAATGGAGTTCCATTTTAATTTAATTGGCATTGGACCTTGGATTTTGAAGACACGTCAGGGAACTCCTCAAAATTGAATAGCAAATATATAGTAATTGAGATATTGGTAGGTTAATGACAATCCCAGACTAGGTACGTACCTATCTATGGTCAAGGACGTTTTGTACTGACTTGGACTACAAAGGCACAACGGAACTCCTTAACTACACACAGCACGAATGCTGAATGTAGGCACCGGAACTCCGTTAAAATCAAGAAATAAACAACAAACAACACTGACTTTAAAAAAAATCTACGCTGAAAAAATGCATTAAAAGAAAATAATAATTACGTTAATTTTAGATTACTCAGAATACAATAAATTTATTAGGACAGTAATATACAATTACTGTTATTTTTGGAGACGTTGCCAGCCAAGGTTAACAAACGTGTAAAGAAGAAGTACAGACATAATTTAATTAAATTTAACGTTGACTGCAGCTAAGTATTTATAAATCAACACAAAGACAATAACCGCGCGGCTTAGAACACCTCGGGTCGCTGCCGGGGGGAGGGCTGGGGGGGGGGAGCATCTTGAGGG
>PNEQ01091462.1:0-17145 GCA_003012365.1 Medauroidea extradentata | reverse complement strand
CTGTCTTTTGTAAACATTAAGGCTATTACTGTTAGTTAGGTAGTATAGTTTATTGCTATTAATTTTTATTTTATTTTCTTTTAATTTTAATCTCTAAAATAAGTGTTGTATGTACCTAATATTGGTTCAGTGTAAGAGAAGGCATGTATGCCTTAACTGCGCCTAATAAAGACGATTTTATTATTATTATTATTATTATTATTATTATAAATATTTAGTTGTGCTGTCTTTTGAAAAAAAAAACAAAGTAAAGTTTTGTCAAATATTTTTCATTTGTTTGGCGTAATTTCTTGTGCCGGAATCAAGTGTATGAAATTTTAGCATTGGAGACTGTAGACATATATTAATGTGGCTAAATGTTTGCTCAGAAATAGACAAAATTGAAGTTCCCGGGAATTTTTTTCATGCCGGAAATGTGCAGTTTTCAATTAATGTACTTGACATTGATTTGTGTCGCACGCCATCTTGATTCGCGGGAATAGTAACAGGGTGCAGTGTATTTGTGTGTGTATGTGTGTTGACGGGGTGGGTAAACGTTGTTTTTCCGTCACCCTCGCGTGTAATCTGCGCAGTTGGTAGGGGACGATGAATAACTAGGGGCTCACATATCAGTGTAAATACAGCGAGTGTACATTGTGCGGCACTAGACGCGACACCCACGCTCTGTCGCCAGGGGCGCTGCTGCTGCGAGATGGAATTTTAGAGTAGCCTCAGTGTCGAGACGTGGCGCGTGCTTGCAGCCCCAAGCGCCTCCGTCCGGCGTATCACCGTGTCACGGTGCGCCCCTAGACTACATTAGCGCCGCCGGGTGACAAGCTGCCGACCAAGCAGCAGAGGAAGACTAGACCGGCCGGTGGGGAGGGGGGGGGGTGATATCCCTCGCACATTTGTGCGCGTGTTTTAGTTGGCTCGCCTGGTACCACTCTGCAGTAATTTCTATCCCCTGCTTTTATGTACTCTTGCACTGTCGTCGCTTTGCTGACTTAACTTAATTACACATAGTTATTTTAATCGGGGCATTTGAGACGCAATAAATACGCTCAATGGCGAAATAATTGCTACCAACGAGCTATATAGTAAACATAGAGGGGCGGAAACAGCAATCTCCAAGGCTCTGAGGTGAAGCCCAATTGAACGTGGTATTTTGACTCTAGATAAAATGGCGGACTATTATTTCCGGTCGAGAGACGAGAGCGATTATGCTAATTTGAACATTATTACAGTATAATATATTACAGTAATTATTGGCATTTTTTCCTGTGTTTAGCGGGAATATAGTGGAGATATAAAGTAACGGATTTTATGCGAACATAATGACGGATTTTTAACATAATGTTGGCCAAACTGCTGTTCGCCATGTTTTCTGGGGCCAAAACAGTCGTTCAATTGGGCTTTACTTTGGAAGCGTTTCCGCCCCTCTATGTTAACTATATAGCTCGTTGATTGCTACCGTCTTTTTATTTCAACTTTTCTTTTCATCTCTGCATGTCAGTGACTAAGCGCTAGTTTCTTTAGCTGATTTTGAACATAATTTGGTTCCATATGCTATCGCTTAAACTATATATGATGTTGTTTATTATTTTATCATACTTGACAGTGTGGAAGTATTTCCTAAACAAAAATGATTGTAACAGAACTCCCTACGAAGAAATCAAAACGTTAGAAAAACATTTTATGCATTTGGTGTTTTTAGTGTTTTTTGCGTAAATAAACTTAATTAGTTGTTTTAAGGGTATTGGAAAGGTACGCGGCAACCGAATGGTCAGATGACTCGTCTCCCACTAAGGCGATCCGGGTAAGATCTCCTGCAGGGTGGGAAACGTGATGGACGTTGTCGTTAGTCGGCGGGCTTTCTCGGGGTACTCTTAATAATAATATGCCTATTTCGCGTAGCTAAATGCAATTTTGCCTTCTCTTCTCATGTTCCTCCCGCCCTTGCATTCCGTCGCTGCTCCATCTACCGTGGGGCCGCGGTGGCCGAATGTTCAGACCATTCGCCTCTGACCGAGGCGATCCGGGTTCGATTACCGGCGGGGTCGGTCACCGGATTTTCGCATGAGGAAATTATGCTGGACGACGCCGTTGGTTGGCGGGTTTTCTCGGGGATCTCCCGTTTCCCCCGCCCTTTCGTACTTTGTTTCATACTCACCTCGTGTCACCCCTACCAGCGCTGAAGACCTCGATGTTAAACCCTGGCCAAAATTTCTCACTCTCACTCCATCTGCCATCTCTTATTTCATGTCCGTTCCCTCCAGGTGAGGGTTAGCAATGAGCTGCAGCCCCCCCCCCCCCCACCATCGTCTTGTAATCAGAATCTGGTTGGAATTGTGTAAGAAGAATCCTTGTAGCGACGCGCTGTTCCCTGGGCGTAATCGCGATTTTTTTAGACCTGAGTAGGCAGCTGACAGCTGGGCGTGTTCTCGTTTGATACGTCACTGAGGAGTGGAAGCCAAGGGGTGACATTGACCGCTGGGGAAGTTTCTGAGAGAGTTGAAGAGAATAAGATCCGGAAAATACGAAAGCACGCTATGCTTTTAGGCGATTTTCTCACAAAAAAATGTTACTAAAAGTGTTTTATATAATACAGAAATATATTCACAAAGGACGCATCTAGGTTACAATGGGTAAATTATTTGTTTAACAGAAGAATATGTATTATGAACAAATGGAGTTATATTATAATACGTCGTTGAAAGCCCTAATGTATTTTACAAACGTATTGATATTTCAGTCTTACAATTCAGACTCCTAGAAGCAAAGGTACGGCGTTTGCCTTTGCCTCTAGTAAAAAACTATCGCCGAAAGTATATAATTCTTTGAGAAAATGAGACAAATCGAGCATATTGAAATTGAGCAGGTGTATTAACAAAAGAGGCTCCTTAAGGGTGTTGAAAGTTATAATATAATCGTATCTATAGTTTCGTGGGCCGCGCTAAAATGAATAAGTCAGTGGTGGTATGTGTGTAAATTGAGGTTCGGCAGGTACTGGGCACGAACTTGGTAGAGCCAACTAATATTGCTTCCAGAAAGCTTCATTAAGTTAACAACTAAGTAAGTACTTCTCTGTGTATCAATTTTGTGATTATTTCAAACAAATCTTACTACGCCTGATATTTCGTGGAAGAGTTTCCCCTTTTAATAAAATGTGTGAGTAGGGCCATGACATAATACAATTTTAGTTTTACTCTCACGGCTCCTTGTAGTAGTTAGTGTGTGATAAAACCTAATACAGTAGACTTAATTACTAGGTTTCTCCAGGGGTGTGGCAGCAAGCGGTTATCAGGGTTATTTACCAATACCTACACTGGTAAGCGTTGGAATTGCTCGACTAGGAAAAATAGCATGTAACAAAAATTATTATTTTTGTAAAATGTTAGTAAAAGTCATAATTACGAGTTCGTAGAACAGTTTTTGTCTTCTAGAGTGGTACTTTTGGAATTTTTCGGTCGCGAAACAAAAATTGACGAGGAAAGCCGACAAATCAATTCGTATAGGGGTTACTGGCTCTAAAGTGCGAAACAGACAAATAGCAAGCACTATAACAAGTTTAGTTTCATCCCGGCTAATGTTATATCCAACATGGGTGGCAGGCCGCTACATTGCGCCTAGGTATGCCGCTGCCCCAGCAGGTGTATCTCAGGATATTGAAGTTTGGCGCTGAATGTGGAATATAACGAGGTTCCGCCCTATATTGTGCGACCACCCTTGTCTCTAGCCGCATTGTCCTGCTCGCTGCCTTGTTCCCGCATGTCAGGCTGCACCATGTACTTGCTCTCTGTCCAGTCTGCGCTGAGAGGACAGCATTCTAGTCGGTGTGTCCGTGTTATCTGGACTATCTCTTGTGTAGAAGGTACAATATGTGCAAAGAGCATCTTTCTCCTACGCAACCTAACTGGACTGTTGTCCCTGTTATAACAGAAATGTGGTACCTACAACAATACTTTTCTTTCAGTGTGTGCTCAGATAGTTTGTACCAGCTAAAAAATATCTTGTTGGTGTTCACTCTGCCAAGTATTTTTTGTGCTCGCCACAAAACCATTTTACTGTCGCCACCGAAATACTGTGGTCACCAACAAACGATTTTGTAAGTACTACAACGTGATTTACCAGGTAACATTTCCTACATAATTTTTCTTTCGATGCGATGTTGCTGCGATTTTCTCCTGGCGTTATACTTGCTGTTGGATATGAGACTTGTAGCAAGAAATATTCCATCACCGAATTTGTGTAACCAGACAATAGTCCGTCATCGCTACTTAATCCAGATTTTAGGAAGTTCAAATACAATTAGGACCCAAGACCACCCCAAGACTGTGCGACATTTCGAATTTTATGTCGATCGTTGACAACCGTTCGATACGTCCATCTCGGCGATAGCAAGGATACGATCTTAGAGTATTTTATGTATTGGGGGTGTACGACAAACTGAAGTGTTTATTTATTTATTTCGGCTTCATTTTCTTGGCTAAGTTAAGGCTAAAATGCCTTATCTTACACTTAACCAATTAAAAAAAAATATCACATGCACAAAGGTAGTAGTAAAATGAGTTGAAATCTAACTAGAAAAAATACAAAATAGTAACTAAGTATATAAAATTGACGTAATGAAAATAAAATAAGTTGACAGCTGCGACAAAACTAAAAGGAAACAAATCTAAATCCTGGTACATACTTGCAGCTTACAGCAGACATTATCGATAAGTTATTCAACAAACAAGAATGAGATAAAAAATACAAATGACTTGTGCAATTAAGTGTACTAAAATAAAAAATTAAATTTAACGAAGTTTACAAATCTGAGACAGTACCACTGGATTCAGTAATAAAATACATTACTTAAAAATTGAGTCAATTAAAACTAGACAGAAATATATGCATAATTATAGGATATGTTACGTAATGCATTTACTAAAAAAGTTAAGATTTTAATGTATGGTTGATTCGAATAATGTTAGATCTACGCCATTGCTAGTGAATTGTGAGCTCAGTTGCAGAAAACACACATTTATGTTGTCCACGCTGTCTTTGTTCATCATCCCTGCTATTTCCTTGCACCTTTTTTGGTCTTCGCCGCCGGTTATGAGTACATTCCAATTTCAGAATTACTTGTATTTTTGTTAACTACGGCCATTTCTGGTTTTCCTTTTTTTATTAGTTTTTTTCTCTTCTTCCTCGTGCTTAGTCCTTTGTGTGCAATTGAGTATTTCCTGCGGCTCAACAACATACGCTATAAATGGCGTATACAAAACAATACACTTCCGTTTGTCGTACCAATGATAGTCTTGACATGTCGACTAGCATTCCAAATGAATACCGGCTGTTTGGTCATACAGAACCTGTTGACAGTTGACAAATTGACTTGTCGTACAGCTTTACTGTACTCGCACGTTTAAATCGACTGGAGGCAGTAACATAGTTAAGACATACTGGCGAGACTGGTGCTGCGTTAATAATAATCCCGCCTTTATGTGCAGATCACTAATTTAGCACGCTGTTTCTCAGTTCTATTAGGGTTTTTTTTTTCTGTGGGAATTAAATCTGATTCTGTAATATTTACTTGGATGAAGTATGGCGTTAAGGTGGGGTATATCATAAGCCGTGTTGGAATTACTGTTTTTTTATATTACTAGGCTGTTTAGAAGCACGTATTTAAAAAGTCACTATCGCACTCTTGGAAAATACATTAATTTGCTATGAACTCATAAATCCATAACGTGTGACAAATATTGGTTATGCAGTTTGTCGTGTATTATGTTTTAATTATGACTATATTTTCGCCGTTTCATTGTCATCATGTAATGCGTATGTAAAAATTGGCGAATAATTTCAAAGGCATTTGTATCATGTCAAGGTTCTATAATATAATTCTTTTGTAACTCCAAGGAATATATTTGTATGATTTACAAATGGGAAGCTCTACACGACTGGGGAAACCCCACATTAAGTCAATCGAAAGCTTCTGTCTTACGCTTAGTATTTTTCTACACACCGTACAGCAGTCTGAAAAAGCCGTGTGTATCCCTTATGGAGTGGCCCAAAAATCTTTTAGCATATACCTATATTGGGAATAAATAAGCTCAGTAGTTTCGCATGAAAAAGAACACGCGCTACATTCTACAACAACGGTCATGATCTAAGCTCTAAGCGATGACCACGTGCCTGCAGTTATTTTACACCTTCGAGCTATCGAAACATGAGGCCACTAAGGCGGATTCTTGCTTGCTCACGCTTGCATTATCGACTGTATGCACGAGGCGCTCAGTTTTCCGCCCGCAGTTAACCTGTCCTGAACGCGTATAAGTGGCATACATTTAAAGGTAGAAAGAACATTTTTATGTGGCTGAAGGTATGATTGTAAAGTTTCTCTATAAAATGTTTGCAGCTAAAACTGGTTCTAAATACATATGTTCGAGATGTATCCCCCACCCCCTAAAAATTAGAGTTGAATGAGAACTTGAAATTGGTTTCAGGGCCGTAAAATGTGTCACAAATGCCTTTATTGCTTGGAATTCACTACATAATATTGGCCTCAGTTCGTACTTCAAGAATTAAAAGCTAATTACACGAAAATAGAAACTTTGCTCTGTTTAAGGGCGCCTCCTACCTGGGCGTTAGAGGCTTGGATGTGACGGAGCTATGAGGGTGATCTTGGAGCGCGCATCAATGCCGCATCGCCTCAACGAGCCAAGCACTGAACTAATGTGCAAGTTCCCTGCTGATCTGTTTTTACTATACATAATTTTATATTTTTATGAAAGAGTTCTAGTGTTATAGATGATACTCGTGATTACAGTTTCATCTTGCGAAACAATTTTAGCTCGTACAGTTTTCCATAACGGCGCATCAAAGTCAAAATTTGCATGTTCTGCTGCCACGCTGCCATGCAAATAGTGAAAATCAATTGACTTACTTAAATGAAATAATTCACGGTTAACTAACATTTCATGAGCTACGCAACAAAGCATTTAGAAACACACACTTAATGTTTTGAATTTTTTAAAAAATCGCTGAAGTACAAGAAAAAAGTTGAATATTCAACAATTAAAAAAAAAAAAAAATACAAAAATAGTTAACTGGACATTTTTTTAATAATTTGTTACATAGCCCATGGCATGTTATTTCACTGTGAATTATTTCGCTTTAGTAACTCAAGTGGTTTTTACTATTTGCATGGCAGCGTAACATGCAAATTTTGACTTTGATGCACTGTTTGAGAAAACTATGAGAGCTAAAATTGTTTCGAAAGAATAAACTATATTCACACGTATCGTCTACAAAACTAACAATATTTCATATAAATATAAAACAATGAATTTATCGCACTTGAACACCCTTAAGCTGTGACCATACAATTTTATTGGTGGAAAGTCTGTGGCAAAGTTCAGTGCACGATTCTGAGTTTCACGTACACACGGTTAGTATATTTTTAAGTGCGGCAGTTTGAAAAAGCCCGATTTTTTTAGCTATATCGCAGGGCTTAGGATTAGTGTTTTAATGAGCATGGTGTCTTAACAATGACGTTCCGTAGGCTTCTTGTCTGTTGTTTTTTTTTTTTTTTTCGTGCATTGTCGCAGTGAGGCACATGTCGAATAGTTTCGTAAAACGTATTTACCGCACATCACAACGAATTTGAAGCACGTGGTAGAAGCCGCCGTTAACAGACTGATAACGTTTCTATGTATGCACCTACCTATATCCTCGCCCTTTAGAAAACTAGCATTATGATTTAATTAGTTATATTTAGAGGCTGGAAAATTTCGTGAATTCAGTGACCTGCAGGCTAGATTCCACTGTACTATGCATTCTCAAGCCCCGTCTATTCGTTCATTGTCTGCTGTTCCACTGACTAGCAGCTAGTTGACTAATGGTCGGGGCTTGAGTATGCATAGGATATTTGATTCTAACATGCAGGTCATTGAATCCGCGTAATTTTCCTGTCTCTAATTATTAGAGGTACGTTAATTCCGCGGATTCATCTGACAGCAGCCTAGATTTCTCTGTCCTGTACACGCTCTGGGTACAGTCGATTATTCATTGTCTTATAACCGTACAAGCTGGTAGCACGCGATAGCTCTAGGAATTATTTCCTTATTTACTACTGGCTTGCAGTAGTCAAATGCGTTTCGTGACAGCTGCCAACTAATCACTGACGTGATAGTGAAGTATACATTTTTGGCGTTCAACCTGACCTGGAATGTATCTGCGAAATTTACGTACCTCTACTAATAATGTATTCAAGGGAGCGTAACTTTGTCATTCCGGCTACCGTACAAAATAGTTAGGAAGCCCGCCTGTGTAGTATAGCGGCAGAAGACACGTGTGTCGCGGTTGAAAGGCCCTGCGCCAAAGCAAGCATTGTGTTCCCGCAGGAAGGGAAGGAGGGTCGACCCGCGGTTAATTGACCTGTCCCAGAGTGTAAATCACTCGCCTTGTGACGTCACGTGGGGAGATGGGTTTTGTTAATAGTTTCTAAGTGTCGGCCGCGGCGGGCTGTAAATCGCGGCGCGGCATCTGGCACTCCGGGGGCGAGAGCCGCCCAACACGCACCCACGTTGACGGCAACGTGTCTTCTGGGAGGCCCCGCCCACCACCTGGTCTCGGCAGCGCCAATACCTATAGTCTGTCTCACATAAGGATTCCAGTTTCGGACTGTATGTGAGCAGAATTTGTACATAATACTTTACATTTTGGTGTGTTGCGCAATTTGAGATGCAGTTAAGTGTGTTTGTGCAAAATTCACTTTTGGCAGAGGAAACACTGCTTGTTCCGTAGTAACAGCTGTCAAATAGTGGAATTCTTACATGAGACGGAGCATATGTTGCATTTCGAAATGAACCAAGAGTTCAGAGAACCGGACACGGTAAGGAAACGGGTAGAGTGGAGTGTAGCAATTCTGATCACTTTTCACAATATCGTGTTCGGCCCAAACACATTTTTTTTTTGTATTGGGAAAGCAAAATATTGCTATAGGAATAAAAGAACTTAATATGTAACTTATATTATGGGTAGGTGTTTACTAGTGTTTTTTGAAAAATTAAAATTCTTATTTTCTTACAGCCTTCAGCAAAGGTGAAGAATGGACCGTTCCAAGGAATACGCTGCTAAGTAATGACTATACATGACTCTGAGTTGCGTGTGAAACATTGGGTTGGTAGAGCAGGTACACTTCAGTGGCAGTAGCGTACAGGCAACAAGGAATGAATTCTGCAGTAATACACCTCTGGCTTCACAACACACCGTTATTGGGTATGGATCGTAGGTGCAATAATGACGCGTGCTCTAAGTGTATAGTCGGATCTGTTTTACCTTACCTTAGAACACCGCCACGCTTCACCACTGTTTTAAGGGAATTTAAAGGTTTAAGTATCCTATAGCAATACGGACAGCACCGAGATAGCCTAAACAAAAAAGTCACGGGTGACGTATATGTAGTTTCGATATGTACTAAGCAACATGTAATGTATTTTAACATACAAATCCCTAAATCCATATCCCCGATCTCACCAGGGCGTCCTTGCAGGCAGCAGCCTTAACGTCATGGTCTTGAGACGCTGGTGAGGTCGTCATAAGGTGAGCAGGGATCATGTACAGAATGATGCATGCTCGGGGTAAATGTGAGCCACCTGAGATTAAAAAAATGCCTTGATAACTGTAGCGTGAGCCACGTTTTCCACGTGGGAAAATCGGGAGCAACCCTGTTGGGCATCAAACTCGGATTGCCGTGGTGGGATACAAGTGGCCTGACCACTACATTATCACGATCCTCTGAAATAAGTAGAAATACGATTGTTCCATCGGCTGCTTGAAATCAATTTCAAGAACCGTGGGGTACATGAACCAGGGTGACCGGGACTAGGAATCGATCCCCATGTTCCTCATATGGGAGTCCAGTGGTTTACCCCTCTATGTAGGTAAGCAAAAAAAAGTTTAGAATAATAAATTAAAATAATGTTTATTGTCTCCTCGAACGTGAACATATTAGTACGGTACAATCTATACAAACAGAAGTAATTTCTTGGATGAGTGTCCATTGCTAGTGAATGTTGCTGAGTTGCAGACAACCCACAGTTACATAAAAGGACTAAGCAGAGAAAATGAGCAAAAATTGAAGGAACAAGCCAAGAAAGCCAGAAATGGTTGTGGTCGACAAACAGACAGATAATTCCGTAGTAGGAGTATATTTGGTATATAACAAAAAAAAAAAAAAAAAATGAAAGTCAAAACAGACTAGGACCAAACAAGGTTCACGAAAATGGCTACAAAGATAAACGTAGACAGTACAAATGAACACAGCGACAGAAATTATTGTAGGCTAGAAAACACAACAAATATGACACAGACGGCAACGACAGATGTGACGTTTAGGGCACATGAACAATCTGAGAACCCCAGCAGACTGATTGTGACATCTGGAAAATCGAGGATCTTAGGAATGATGCCTACTTCTAGCTCGTCTAATGACCGTGAAGCTATCTTCTAGGCGCGCAGCGTGTAATGGGCTTATATGCTGCAACAAA
The DNA here is from genome assembly GCA_003012365.1 of Medauroidea extradentata. Lineage (NCBI taxonomy): Eukaryota > Metazoa > Arthropoda > Insecta > Phasmatodea > Phasmatidae > Medauroidea > Medauroidea extradentata. The sequence goes on along the minus strand of PNEQ01091462.1, from coordinate 6,628 downwards.
GGATTGTTTATTATTGTTGTACAAAGTATAATTGTTTGTCTATTTCAAAATCGTTTCTTTGTTTATTAAAGGAATCCACATATTCTTTGGTTATGGTTTGTTGGCTGAAGATATTACTATTGCTGACAGTGAATGCTGATTATTTTATTTTTCTTCCAGAGTAATTGGAGTTGAATTTTTCCCACAGTAATTTGTGACAATTTTCCTCAGCAATTTCAGCCAGTTTGAATCTTTCAGGTTCGCCTTTGTTGGTAATATTTTGGTGTTCTTTGATGCAGGTGGAGAAAAGTCTGCCAATTTCTCCACTGTACATGCTTTCACATTCGTAAGGGATTTTGTATACACAGTTTTGAGTTTTCAGTTTTCGTTCGTAACTTCACTTTTTCACGACGTTTTTGATTGTGGAATTGACACGAAAAAGCAGTTTGCATGCCTTAATTATTGCCAAGTCGTCGTATTTTCTCTGAGATGTTCCCACTGGCTTTTAAGTTGATTTTTGTGAACTAAAAATTATTTGATGTGCTTTGTGTGTTTCTCGATGTTAGCAATACGGTAACCGGCCAGATTCGAAACGCACAAATTTAGTACCTTGCATTCGACTTAAGACCATACTTTTCACAGATAAAATTATGTGGTTACCGCATAAAGTTCCGTGTTAAGGGGAATTGATCCCTGTCAGATCGGTTTTACGGTTTTTCTTATAAATCACGGAATAGACACTTTTTTTTTACTTTTTTCACGCTGAAAAGGCATAGTTTATTGTTTCATTCACTTTTTGGATTCTATATGGCATTGTTTCTGTTAATGTTGCGGCCTCTGTAGTCGCTCCCGTAAATAAAGCAATTTTTCCTTTTCAGCTGTTTGCAAAATAATGAATATATTGTGGTTCCAGCAATTACAGAAAATCGATTAAGTTTGTATCTATGACTTGTCCTGACAAAAATGTTGATACATCGACTGGAACAGAAGTTATCGAGAATAAACAGATAAATCCAAGGTGTTAGGGATCAATGCCCCTTAAAGAGAATAACAGTAAGCTACTGCGCGATTTGAGTTTCTTTTGCGTGAAGGTGGTGCTACGTTACATATACATCTGTTGCCACGCTCTTATCGCTCACACACAAACACACGCCAGGGTGCCACCTTAACAGAGAAACTCGGAAATTATTTGATGACATATAAAGAAAATGTTTTCCTCGGATAATATAGTTTCTTTGTATCTTTTACATTTACAGTATGTGATAGTTATTAAACCACATAGTAGAGCGACATCCATCGGCAAACCGAATTTAACTGAATGTAAAAGAAACTACTTGTTTTAAGTTGACTATAAGTGCAAATGAGTTTCTGGTTACAATTTGTATTGTTGTGTTTCATTCTCTTTAAATTCACAGTCCCACATATATGTCACGATATCATGAATTATGTTGTATTATCAATGTTGTATGTTTGTTCCCTGTAAAAATACACTTCAAAACTTCCTTTCTGTTGGTATGAAGTAACTAGTGAACATGATTTTAATTGAATATAATGATGGAACAGTTGAATCTAACGAAGTGAAGATAACACTTCTGTAATTACTTTGTTTCTCGTGAAAGACTTCGTGCGAACGAAGAGAAGGCTCATTAGTGTCAGTAAAGCCCGATGCTGTAGGACAGGGTATCCAATTATCTACATAATTCCATGCCTATACTTGTACAACTGGTACTCCTGCCGTGTGAACGAGAACTGTGGTGTTTTTTTGTATAATTTCGCAGGTGAAAGGCGTCCTGTTTCTCATCGTAATTTGTGTTCTTTCGTCTGTTTGGTACGCTACGTTTTTTTTTTATGTCTGCTAACTATTGTACGTGACTTAGTTCGCGTGGTTTTCAATATAACGGGTTTTGAGTCGTGCCAATGTTAAGTCTATTTTATCTTAAGTAATTCCTTTAAGTATGTTTTTCTATTTGCAGTGTCTTTTAAAATCGAAATTTTTCCAAAAAAGTTGAAGAGAAAAGAATTTTGCATAAAAACTGTTTGGCACCTCAAATTTGTTACAAGTAAAAATTCCATAAATTACTGTCTATATAAATTTTTAACTCTGTGAATAAAATGACAGTTGTAGAAACATTTTGAGCAAGTCTTAGTACGAACACAACCCCCCTTCCCCCACAAACACACACACCCGCGATATATAAACGTAATTTCTAAATGAATAATAAGTGCGGTAATGTTTTGTTGAATTATTTTGTAAATTAAGCTCTTATTAAATGTCGCCGATTTTAAATAATCTTTAAATGTTCGTTTGTAACTTGTTTTAAATAATTCCTTACGTGTATTTACGAAAATTTTATAATGTTAAATTCAACTTAAATAATTGTTAATTTACTGTCAGAATCGAAAGTGTTTTAATCAGAATTTTTAAATGTTAACAATCTTTCTAGTCATTTCTCTTGTCTGTTTAAAATTGTGTGTTGATTTTTATAAATTATTAATTTTTATTCAATAAATTATAGTCTTTTAATGTAGCCGTAGGTGTTTTAAGTACTTTTAATTAATTTCTCCGGCCCCGGCTTTAATATTTTTCCAGTCTAGAGTTAAATTGTCTTATCATTTTTATTTTAAGTGTTACATCAGGAAAAAAACACATTCTCGTTACTGAGTACGTTGCCTTTACGATTCCCGTTTTGTTCCTTTTGCATGAACTGTAGAAGCGAGTAGCCCCTCATGTCATTTTGTTTTGCCCTTGATAGTTATGTTAAGATAAGTTATACCCCTGAAGTAATGCCACATTATGTTTCTTTTCATCTGGTTCTATTCCAATTTATTCTCCATTAGACGTCCCCGCGACTAATATATAATATTTACACATACAGCATGGAACTACTAGCGTCTGCATTACGTAAAACCATAAACATATAATGACTTTTAAGAGTTTCGGGCTATATCATCTACATATTTTCAAAATAAACATTGCAGTCACTATTGCTTCATGCACTGAATGTTGATTGTAAATAATGTTAAGCGCAAGATAGAGCTAGTCAGATGGATGTGAGTGATACAAGAAATATTTTTCGTCTAGTCATAAAATACATAAAAATCGTTTTAAAAAATACCTTGTAATTATTAAAGTTTATATATAACATTCGGCATAAACGTTTATTGAAATACAGTATGTAGTCGTATATGAGAGTTTCTGCCGGGATGATTCTATTTCTTTCAGCACACATACTGTCTTGCGTGGTCATGTAGGTTGAAGGGTCTGTCTGACTCCTCGCCTCCCACCCAGCAGACCGGGTTCTGTCTCGGATTTTTCGCATGTGGGAAACATAACGGATGTTGCCGTTGGCCGGCGCGGGTTTTCTTTTATGGGAACTCCCGTTTCCCCCTCCTTTCTTATTCCATCGATGCTCCACACTCATCTCACCTCACCTAGTCCATTCTTCGGACCGAACGAGTGACATGCATGTCTCCTAGGCTATCTGTCTGCCCAACCGTCACCCAGGCCTTCTCTCATAATGTGACCCTACCCGAAGGCGGGAACACATATTGTATTTACATTTACTCTCTTACGTCCGAAATAAATGTACACAATTCTAGCTTCACAAATAGCTCATCAGAAACGTATCCCTCCCGGCAAAACGTTTGCTTACACAGGTGAAAGTTTATCTTAAAATTGCCGTTTTCTTTCTTAGACTTATTTCCAAGATTTTGTAGATATGTGACTGGTTTAATGAAGGAATGAGCTTTACATCTATTCCACTGCGCGGTTATTATAGACGGCTACACACATCTGAACACAAGCTAAAGAACTGAGAGAGCAATCGACCATGACTTCTAGAAATCCGAAATCAGGAAGGATGGAGCCGGGAACCGAACTCGGATCGCTTGGGAGGGAGGGAAGGCGAGTACTGTAGCCACTGCGCCAACTGCAGCCCTGATAGGTACTAAGCCCCACCGAATATAATTTAACGTGTACATCAATATATTTTCTCGTGCCACGGCTTACGAGTTGGAATTGTACTGCAACGAGTTAAGAATGTTCCTTTTATTATGAAAATACTTCATGCTTGTTACAGTAAAATTTTATCACGCTTTTTACAAACATGGTTTTCGAGAGCTCAGAATGGTTTAAGATAGCCGTTGTGACAGCCTTAAGTCAGAATATATCACAGATAGAAACATGCGTTAGAATTTGAAACGTACTTCCTACAAATAAAATTATATCGTTACCACTTAGCTATTCTAAGCCATTTTAAAAGTTCCGAAAAACGTGTATATAGTAGTCGTGCTAAAATGTTAACCTTATGGAGACGTAGTTTAAGGGGTATTGATCCCTACCACCTTGGATTTATCTGTTTCTTCTCGATAACTTCTGTTACAGTCGATGTATCAAAATTTTTGTCACGACAGGACATAGATACACACTTAATCGATTTTCTCTAAGTACTGGAACTATAATATATTCATTATTTTGCAACGGGAAACATCTGAAAAGGAAAAATTGCTTTATTTACGGGAGCGACTACAGATACCGCAATATCAACAGAAACAATACCATATGAATTCCAAAAAGTGAATGAAACAATAAACTATGCCTTGTCAGCGTGAAAAAAGTAAAACAATGTGTCTATTCCCTGATTTATAAGAAAAACCGAAAAACCGATCTGACAGGGATCAATCCCCCTTAAAGCGAAAATGTGAGCTTGTCTATCTTTGTACTTGCTTCACTGGTATGGGTGCTCGAGTCGAACAAGGGACTAAGGGCGCGCGACGCGACATGCTACACGACTGAAGTCGTAGAAGCGTTTTAGAGCGTTGTTCTTCCAGGCGCCTCGCCTCCGCGGTTTATCCGCGATGAAGCTTGGCTTGATCCAGGAGGCAACAAGTTCAGTTTAGTCTTCCTCTGCACGTACACGGTTATCAGTTGTTGCTCGAAGACACCCCTCTGCATCCCCCCCCCCCCCCCCCAACGTACCCATACGCTCTCTCATTTAACGATCAAGTATTGCCCTATACCATGTGTCTTATTTGGACCGGATCTTAAACACATATGCTTGCCTAGAATTTATATTCCTTCTTCTTGCTCCAGTCTTACTCTTGTAAATCTCTTACGTTCAGAGCTCTTTCAGGCATATCTTACCTTACTTTTACAATCTTCTTTAAACCATTTTCTTTAGCTGCAAATGGTCTGTTCTATATTGACTCAATCCCTACCTCATACTTTGGCCACACATGCCTGTACCATACAGTCATTTATTTTCTTCTCTCTGATTTGCAGCTGTATATAAAGTTATTTAGTTTCTTACTCTCTCTCCCTTTCTCTTAGTGATGTTTTCATGGATACTTTAGAACATTCATTTCTACTGCCTTCAAATCCTTGGTAAGTCACTTTTTCCCTGCAATCCTCCTTGTTCCCCTGTGGAGAATAAATTTAAGACTCTTACTTATGTTTTCATTTTTGGCATCTTATTATTTTCATTCTATTACAAACCTCCCATAGATTGGGGCGGTTACTTATGACCAGGTTTAAATCCCTGAGAAATGGCATGCTGCTCACGGAATGTATTGTTAGAGTGACGATGAGTTAATTAATCACCGTTATTTTAATGCGCTTTGCATTGCAGATCGACGTCCGTTGCGATGAGTACGCGACAAGCAATACAAATTCGTAATAAATAACTCGGTGATGGGATCTTTGAAAGAGGGGAATGTATGACTGGATTTAGTTTTTTTTACATACTCCGTTGTGATGTAGATGTGTGTCAATGTCCAAAAAACTAGATCCAGTCAATACTGTGAATGGTCGTACGCTGTGTGTGCCGGCGCAACGGTGCATCAGAAACATGAGGCGAGGAGGGAGCGAGCGTTGCGGTGGAAGGGAAGTACTCGCGAGGGGAGGGGGACGAAGGAGAGCCTCGAAGGAACGTAATTCAGAAGAGACGGCGAACAAGAGGCCTTCCAGGATAACATCCTCGGTGTAAGATGGAGGTCGGGGCACGGGGCTGGAGTCAACAACCCGCTGATGGGGAGCTCGTTGCCAAGCTAGGGATATCACATAAACTAGAGTGCCAGGGGTGAGAAATGTAGAGAGGCCCTCTTAGATATATTATAGGAGAAAGAAACTATTTCTACTGCTCGGCAGCGTTTTATACTCGAGTATTTTTAACCTTAGAAAGTGAACCAACTTTGTATTGGGAGATCACTGCTGACAACTACCGTAAGAAAGTTGAAGTTGTGAAAACGGCATATGTAATTTACACTATCTAAACGCTTCCTCAGACTGTTTGTGGTTGTGTGAATGTTAATGAAATCGTTAACATTGATGTTATTGATGGCAATATACGCTGGAAAAAGTATTTAAATAAACTAAACTTCTATGGGAATAAAAGTACACCAAAATTTTAACTGGATGATATTTATATGTTCCAGCAAGATAACGATTACAAACACATGTTCTAAAGATTAGCGTGTATGATATAAAACACCCCGCAACCTAGAAATGCCATATAATTTCCCAAATTTCTGTACAATATAGAGCAGATGGTTCCAGCTAAAGAGAAAAGTACGTTTACGCCAAAACTCATTCACGCTGTAATCGCAGCTAAATGCCAAGTATTGTCATGCCTGCTCGCAGAATTATTTTTCA
>PNEQ01091461.1:0-17150 GCA_003012365.1 Medauroidea extradentata | reverse complement strand
TGAAACTTATCCATGATTTCTAGTGATTGTTTGCATCTACCTATATCCCGAGGTAGGAACCAGGACATATTTGCGGCGAGTTTGGTAATTTCTCCTTCCGGTTTCGAATCCACGCCTGACGGGAGAAAGAGCTCATGCAATATCGCTGAGGTTTACTGGACGAGGCAGTGGTTGGGGACAATAGTCGAACCATCACAAGCGTTCACCAGCCGACCGGCTTTTTTACCGCGGCTCGCAGCTCCGAGCGAAAACAGCACCATCGCTCTGCACGACACACACCCGTCTCTCTCCCTCTCTCTCTGTCCTCCCCTCCTCTGACTCTCCTACTCACAAGGCCAAGCTACTCCCCCTCCACCTCCGTGCAAGCCTGTGCGCGATCGATAATCCCCCAGCCGCCTCATTATATTCCATACAATCAGTGACGCTCACTAGTACTTCCTCCCCCTAAGCGCTTCAGAGACCGAGTCTTGACACATTCACATAATCACTGTAGCGTAGCACGCTACACCAGCTAAGTTTTGTTGATTAGTTTGAAAACAGTTGTGATCCATCGGGAGCTAGGGACCGGTCGCCGGGAGATCGCCGGTTGAGTGTTTTTATTAGTTGGGGCGTCATGGCGGCAAGAGGAGGAGGTGTTAGACGTGGTAGAGGGGCTGTGAAGCCTGAGGACGGATTCGTTAGAAGAGATCAGTCTTTTTGTTGTCTCTCCTTTTTTTTTACATACTGCCTTTTCATTTTGTAGTAATGTAACCAGAAGTAGGTATTGGTAACCGCGTAGTCAGAACTAAGGATAAAGAGAAGGACCAAGTACTATTACGGAGGGAAGCGGCAAGTCGTAATACGTAGATAGGAAAGTCACCTCAACTAACTCTGGGCGAGCACTCGCTTTATGAATTGCCTTTGTCCGTTAAAGTGCATTAAAAGAAAGGTTAAATAAAAAAAATGCAGATATAATTTTTCTTATTATTTTTTTTTATCCATTTCGGACTAACCTCACTGCTATCTGGGCATCAACATAATAGACACCGCCTCTGCATCAGCTCGCTGTGTTTTGCCATTTTTCTGCCTGCTAACTACTTGCAATAGCAACGGAGGAGAGTTACGTCCCCGAATCAACAACAGCTACATCGGCTACGTAGACGGAGCCCCGTCACATTTTATCGCCGCAAACAGGGACACCGTAACATCCTAACCTCTATATGCATATACTGTACAAACAACACCACACCGTAGAAGCAGACCCGTTACATTATGGAACTTGAAAATGGGTAATCGTACCAAGAAAATGGTACTGTGTTAATACCACCCGCGGAAATGTTCGTTTACTAAATTTTGAAATTCCAGTTTTTTTTTTTTTTGAGAATTCCCTGACTTTTCCAGTTTTCCTGGTCGCTCACCACCCTGAATATTTTATCTGGCCTAAGAAGATGGGAATCATTGCTATAAACAACATTAAACTGTAACCATTCAATTAGCGTAAAAGACGTTTCAATGTTGTGTATATTCTGAGGCTTTTAAATAAATAATATATACATAATTGTCTACTCGTAAATGTATGTCTTGGTAGCTCAGTGGTAAGGTATTTGCAGAGAAATTTTGAAGGATGTGGATTCAAGTCTTGTCTGGAGCAAGAATTTTTTGTTCTTTACATTTGTTAGTTTTTAATTGTACATAATGAAAATAATGCAGTTTTCTTAATTTACAGGTGCATTTATTCAGTACATTATGTAACTAAATGCAAAATTTGTTCAACTCACGACAGTAAATCCTGTATTATTTTGAATGGAAACCTCTATTTGCACAAAATATTCTTACACATAATTCCTACGTTTTTATGCGGAATTTTGGAGTTAAATTTTCTTGTTAGTTCTTTACATAATGCCACAGAACATACCTTTCATAATAAAATTTTTACTAGTGAAATATACACGATTATGTACTGGTAGTGTAGATTAACCAGATATATTAGCTTTGAATAATGCTCTGCTTTTACAATATAATTTTTTCCCCCATTCTTATTCATGTTTCATCAACAGTAGTTTAAATTATTGTTTTAAAAGGTGATTTTTTTTTACCACATACAAACTTACGTTTGTTATGATTTTACAGTAAATTTTGAAGTAATAGCACGTAAACAAATATAATTTCGGTATCATGTGCCTGTTTATTTGTAGTTTAAGAAATTAAAAAATATGTACAGTACTTCACTAAGATTTGAACCCATGACTCTAAATTAGAAAGCAAAAACATTACCACTGCTCTACAGAAGCTTGACTAACAATGTTGTCTGTAGTAAAAATTTACTTAACTTTTTATTTGCAGCATATCTTAATAAAGTGGGGTATTGGTACAAAATGTACTAACATCGTCACAATATATTTACTATATTACATAACTGAAACAATATTTCAAGGTAAAAACCCAGTTGAACCTCAAATTTGCGAAGCCTTGCATTGGAATTATGTACTCGCACAATGCAGTAGAATAAGCGTTTAACTTGCTCTGTACTTGTGTTACGCTGCGTCGGTACAAATAGCAGGTGGCAATATTTAATCGGCATCCTGAAGGGATCTAAAACTTTGCATGTGCAATAATGAAATGAAGTTTGTATTAACAGATATTTGCAAAACTAAAAAAGCCTACAAAAATTTTTTATGCTGTGTAGCCTAAATCCGAACATTTATATCATCACAACTTCATTTAACTAGTGAACTTGACATTAGTTTTATGTATAAAAGGATAATTTTTCTTGAGCATTAAAGTAAACAATTTCTCATCTCATTCCATAAACAGGTTTTGTAATAATGAGGTTTCACTGTATCACTGCTTCCCAACCTATTATAGTGAAACCCCTTATTTACACTTTTCAGGGGGGCAAGAAGAAAAAGTAATAGCGGGAAAGTGTAAATGAAGGGAAATCTCAAAAAAACCATTCAGCTTACCTTATTTAGTACTTTTGTTTTCATGTTGCTTAAAAAACTCTCTACAGGTAAAATTAAAGTGATAGTATTCATGCAAGCTATGTATTTATCATATTTTGTCACATAAAATTTGGTACAGTGTAAGTTACCAATATCGGAATCGAATATACTGTTACGGGAAGATTTATGGAACATGCACATACAAAGAGAACATCTTAAAATGTTAGATCAGACATTTTTTTTATCGTTTGGTAAATACTGTTCCACATTTTACCATTTTTTTGCAAATGCTATCATGAATTTTGGCAAAAAAGGTAAGCATTTAAATGGAAATGTACAGTTCTTTATTATTCAGATCAACACATGTTCCCACGAACTGATCATACTTCTCCATTATTACAGTATCTGTTTTTGTTTTATCGAAAATGTCAGCTATTTATTTATTTTTGATTACATTACCGTTTTATAACCATCTAAAACACGCTGCACTAAAATGGAAATGATTTAAAACACATCTGTTTGTAATAAACACTTTCAAACACGTTTTGAAAATTTTAGGTTAAAGATACCGTTATTTGCACTTACAAAGACAAACAAACGTACGTGAAGAGATCAATGTTGCCAACATGAATATATCTATCGATAGCGTCAGAGACAATCGATAGCGGTAGCAGCAGCAGCGTTTTCTTGTCGTCATCTTGAATTTGTGCCGTGAGCGCTAGCATTACAGGCGATCACGGTCATTCTCCTATGGCTTTGCACGTGATCACCAACCTGTTATGCTGTTTCTTCTTTGTTCTATTTCCAAACCAGTTTAGATGTCCTTTCTTTGTCATCTAGACTTTGAAATCTCGTGTTTTTATTGTCTTCGGATGGCGAAAATGTGGGCGAAAAACGTAAACAGCGGGAAAAATAAAATTTTGATGATGTGATATGCGGGTAAATGTAACATTGCACTAAATGGCAGACAAACGGGACCTAAAGAAAAAAGTGAAATTCACAGGAAAACGTAAATAACGGTAACGTAAATACGAGGTTTCACTTTAGATTGTTCTACTCTAATAACATTGCTAAATATTCAGTGACAATACTGACGACTCACCTTCACGTAAGGGCACTCAAATTCACAGAGAATGGTGCCATCGCGGGAGAACACAGCCACATGAAAGCGGTTCCCATGGGAGTCCCCCACCAAGACATCCCCAGCATCCGATATGTCAATACCATTTGGAAAGTTGGTAATGTTTTCACCACCAATCCGACGAAGGAACAGCCCATCTTCGCTGAATACGACCACGCAGTGGCCTTTGAAGTCGCATACGTAAAACTCCTTTCCTGCAACATCAGACATGCGAAAACAAATCCATTAAAGAGCAGAATTAAACTTTATGACATGGAATCACTTTAGCTACCAGCTTCTTTAAGTCTAAGAGTAGATTTAATAGAGGTAAAACCAGAAAGTTAGCAGCAAACAAAGCCAAGGCTGACCAGCCAGTTTGCCACTGGCTCTACCTAAATACCGTATTTACCAGAATGCAAGACAATCCCTAATTTTTAACACCTTCACTTGCTAGAAAAATGGTTTCCAACCTTTATTGACCAGAAAGTATGAACAGTTCTGCAAAATAAGTTCTCGACATGCAATAAATAATTATGTATGCGTAGTTAAATTTTTCCCTAAATACAGAACTACCTACCTAACAGGTACAAGACGAATTAGAAATTTTTTACCTTAGCACGAGCGAAAAAAAAAAAACTGTTTGCATTTAGGTAGATACTGTATTTAACGAAAATTCCAGAACTTTAAATGCCTTGCAGTGACGATAACTTACCTACGTCTTTATAAATGTTTTTGCAACAACAAAGTTTGCATTAAATAGATGCAGTAGGACACTACAATCCATGAAGATATGAACTGCAACTTGTTTTGTATGCTGGAATTTGTTTATTAGCCACAAACAAGCAAGTTGTATAGTGAATAATGGTGTTCAATCAGATTCCAATTCCCAGTATATTTAATGCATTTTTCTCACAATTCCAGTACAAAGAAAAAAAATTACAGAAAAATGACAACAATGCAAAGCGAATCACTATATGCTTATTTCTCACACGCACAGTACCGGTAACTTAAACAATACAGGTACTGTAGAGGAAATATTCTTGTGCATCGTGTTACACAGAAAAATATTACAAACAGGATGGAAATACGTAGGTTACAGTGCACCGTCCGCGAGAGGTCGAACTGTGACAACTGTTTAGTAGTAAGCACGGCCACTGCTTGTGCACATTTATTATACTAGTTTTATCTAGTGTGTCTAAAAGCTGTATAATCCTTTATTACCTTCAGTTCTTGCAACTGTGGCAAGAACATGGTAAAACATTGTACACCAACTATTTGGGAGAAAAATTATCAACCCCCACACAACAAATCGCTGTGTGGCAGTCACAAAATATAATCCCAAATACTGAAATTTATACTGCCAGAGACAAAGTACCGGGAAAAAGTACTCACCATTCCAAAAAAAAATTTGTTTGTACAACCGTGTTGTCCATTCAAACAGACAAGACAAAATTTTGACCTCCACTCTCCAAATGCTATACAAATCAATTACGGCGGTTCTGACAGAAATGTAAGATTAAAACACACTATATGATTTATGTTAACATGTACTTCAAGCCAAATAACACCCTAACTGCACATGAACACTTTACGTAAATCAAAAAAGAAGTGAAAACGTACAGCAGCTTCAGGCATAATCTACAGTGCATAATACAACATGTTCGGTCCCGTTGGCTTCTTATCAGATAGTAATTAAAAATTTTTTTTCTCTTAATTAATATTATTATTTTTGCTGTTTATAACAATTTAATCAGGCAAACTTAACCAAGTGTAAGGATGTATACGGCAGGATCCAACATATTAATTGGGGATGCTAGAAGAGAAATGAACATTAAAATGTTATTCAAAATTTAAATTTAACTGTAAAGGCAAGATAAAAGCATTAAATTTTACGTGTAAATTTTATCCGATTTATATTGTGTTTGCACTCATTTTAAAGCTAATTTAATTTCAAGCAATTTTTCTAAGTAACTTTTTCTTATATTATGCCTTGTTTGAATTTTGAAAATTTCAAGTAGACACTGAGCTCGCCTCTTCTTGGAAGGGATTTACCTGGCAGGCAGGTCACAGTTCAGATGCTTGGAGGCACATACAGAGACGTGCTAGAATGCAGTGAGAGCAGCATGTCGTTAGGCCTTCAACGTGGGAGGTATGTAGTGTCGGGCGCAACAGAACTCTAAAAAGGTGGTGATCCGTGACAGATTGATGACGCTGCACATCCCCAATTAATAAACTAATGAATATTTAGTGGGTATTGTGGAATAAAACACTTTGCAAATTTGTCAATAACTATGTTTTTTTTTTTTTTTTCTGTTATAAATGTCAATTGACCAGCTTTTCAAACAACTTGGGTCCTGTTGTATCACTCCGCCGCTTGGCTGAGCAAGTCCGGGTGTCCGCCCAGGAAAGTGAGTCGTCATACATCGGAGTTTGTAGATGGTCGCCAGGAGACGGCCAGCTAAGTTTTTCAGTCAAGGTGTCATGGCGGGGCAGACAGGAGGTGTAAGGGAGCGCGGGCGCGGGGAAGTAAAGCCTCGGGGGCAAAATCGCTCTAGCTATAACCTTATTTCATTTAACTTCATCATTTTCATTCTTTCTTTTAAAGTAGTACTAGGTGTAACTAGCTGTGTTGCACAATATGTAACCACGTAGTCATAATTATGAGCGGAGCAAATAGTTACTCGTGAGCATTAAAGTTGGTAAAGCGCGGTACCGAGCTACGACATCCTCTTGTGCTGAAATTCTTGGGCAGACACTCAGTAATAACTATACTACATCACCTGTTAGATTTGACTTTTGTTTTGTTATTTTGTTTGTTTGCCGTGGGCAACTAGTGTCATGACACAGATTAGTTATAGCTAGGGCTGGGCCGATGCCGACACCAAAGTATCTGCCGATATTTTATGGATATCGGCATCTGAAGTGCTTGCAGAAAAAAATTTCAGAACCTTTACACAGATACCATATCATAATAAGTAACTAGGGTATTCAAATTTATGGTGTGCACAACTGAATAAATACAGTATTTCGTCGTAGTCTTCATCTCAGAATCACTTAATCACATTAATTAAAATTATCCAGTTAATTTATGTGGTAAAATGGTTTTCAGTAATTCATCATTGTATTGCAACGTTTTTGTTTCTTGTTTACAATACATCACTGCACCAGAGACGTTATCTGAAGTAAAAATGACGGCACTTAAACTTCAACAAAAAAATGGTTACAGTGAACTGGACAGGCGTCCAGCTCCACGTATTACGTCAAGAAGCTATATATTTCTCCATCTGCATATAGACTGGCTGAGATTAATGCAGTTAGTTACGTTTAAATAAGCCGCGCGCCGTGTGTGAGTGCTCCCACGGACTTGTGATGTGCCCTCCCCCTCCCCACTTCCTGCTAGCCAGGAGACTTGAACTTCGTCTACCTTCGGCCGTTTTCGGCTGTTCTCGTGCCTCCCTCCCCTTTCTCCCCTCTTCCCAGCCGTCTGCTGGGCAGAGTTTGCTCGACCTCGAGGCAGTCGTCCTCGTCCTCCATTCTCCGTTTCGGAAGGTTGGTCCGCTCCTCTCGTGGCTGGGAATGGTGCCTGCGTTTCTTCCTTTCATATTGGTAAGTTTCTGGTCTGTTCACTTTAATTTGTTTCAAGGTTTTCACGTTAATCTTTTGCTTTCTTCCTAATATTGTTAGTGCTAGGTGCCATTTCGGCTGCGAGGGGAACATTTCCACGTTTCAATTTAATTCTGTGCCATTCGACTCGCCCACGTATCTGTATAATCAATTTAAATTATGCCGTTTTGGGCTTTTCCTGTTGAAGTTTGTAACAAAACTAAAATTGTATTCTAGTTAATAAACGTAATTGTTTTGAACCCTGGTTAGTTGCCTCGCCCCACTGTTATATGTATGCTGCCAGCTGAGTGCAGAGGGGGGAAAGTAAGGACGATTGGGCCTGACGGGTGTGTAGGACATGCCCGCCGGATACAGGCAGACAGTGGATATAGTGTTTTTATTGTGTGCATTATTATTTAGTAGTGTTTGGTTATCAAAGGTGTAGGAATTGGGTAGCCAGATAACACAAACTGAGCTTAGTCAGTCAGTGAGACGGGCTCAACGGTATTAATTGATTATGATTAGTACCTTTAAATACCACTAAAATTGTGAGCAGCATCACTGAGAATACGTCCCGAGCACCAGTACTTACATAGTCTGCCATCTTGTGTGTTTGTCTCGCCTAGCGTATCTGTGACGTCGCTAAATGAAAACACCACAACGAAAAGAAAAAAATGGCAGCTGTAATGCAAAACACCAGTTTCCTCGTAGATAGATACTATATTAAAATTTGAATTGATATATTTTAGTGTACTTTGTAATGTGTTTAATATAGTGAGAATATAATGGATGGCAAGAAAAGTGATATGTGGCGGTATTTCACTGTAAGTCCACGGGATAATTCCAAAGATGTGTGCATGTTTTGCAATGCACGTAGTTCCCGTGGTGAGGTGCATATAAGGAATTTCACAACCTCAAATATGAAAAATCACTTGAATGCAGTGCACAGTTAAGAGGTTAAGCTACTTAACCTCAAAACTTGTCCGTGAGTCAATCGTGTACTAGTACTTCTGTGAGTTTTTTTTTTTTGTTAAATAAAACAAAGAACAAAATAAATTAAAAATTTTAAATTTCATAATTATGTTTGGTACCTGCATCTAGTATCTGCATGCTCAGTATCTGTGCAGTAAAGTATCTGAGAAAGTTGGTATCGGCCCAGCCCTAATTATAGCTACAAATAAATAACCGTAAGGAAGATATTCCTGGCTTTGTTTTTGTTGGTAGTTATGGCACTATATTTAACCTAAAAGATAAAAACCTAAGGGACAAAGCTGCTGAACAGTTAGCGCATATTGTCAATACTCTCAACTGGTGCAACAGTAACAGTGGCCGCTAATAGAAAGTACCTGCAGAACCACTAGTCTAGCTAACAACTCGTCTCAACTGCTGCGTCACATCCAAAGCCGCTGGCTTCAACAGGAACAGCGTGTGTACACCACACAGTTCTCTCCCAAACAATTTCATCATCGACAACGCAGAGAGGAGGGTGACAAGACGTGTCACAATATGCACATGTGTAACTTGATCCTTTTAAGAAGTTTTCTTGATAAATAAGCATTATTTTTGCTTGTCCCAACACAAACGTCTTAACAGAGTTTTACAGTACATTTTTAAGTTACTTTTGCTTTGCACCTTATTTTCCTTATTTTAGTTCCATTCTTTAATGGAATAGAATAATCAACTCCAGATTGGTGAACTGTGAGATGACAGTTCACATAAGAGCACACTCACCACTGATGGCTATATCTGAAGGCTCCCTCATGTAGTCGCTGCAATCGAACCACCTCAGAAGATCACCTACCTCGGAGATGACAAACACAGTTGGCGACACGCTGTCCACAGCCACAATGTGGCCCTGAGCCGTCACAGCCAGCCCTGCCACTATGTCTATGTACCTGCAGACAACATAAAAGTGTTTCCCCGACACATTAACAAACACAGTTGATGATAAAAAAAATTACGGTAAGCAATGTGATATTAAAACAGTCACGATGTGGCCCTGAGCTGTCACAGCCAGCCCTGCTACTACTACAATTATGTACATCGAAACTTTTTGTCCCCATTTGATGAATTAAAAAATATGCACGTAATTTGCGCTGTAGTTATTTCGCTCAGCAGGTGGTGAAATACGCGAACAGTGTCATTCTGTTCCGCAGCCTACTCGTGGTAACACTTGCACTGTGTTTTTGTACACAAGCTATCTTTAGACATGCCTGCGCGCAGCAGACAAGGCGAGATAAGGAGCATATAGGCTCGGTGGCGAGAAAGAGAAGGATGAAGGTCGCTTGTGTGTGTAGCGGCCAAAGCTACTCTACCACTTCCTAAGTGATATTTTGTACCAACTATTTCCCATTGTATATGTAGCATGTTTAGTGAACTGTGATTTTTCACAATGTTTGCTTGATTTTATTTATTTATTCAGTAAACACGCTTGATTCTTAGTCTTTCACTATCTTGATTTGACAAAATCTACGGTAACTTAAAATCTTGTTCACGAAATAAATGTGTTGTGTGTGCTACAAAGCGGAAACAAGGTACCTTATTTCATAGTACAATTGTCGCCATCACATACTCGTCGCATCTAATTTTTGAGATGACAGAAATGGTAAAAATACTTTCATCGCATAATCGCCGCACCGCAATGTTTTGTTTACGTTTCTGCGCCAGAGATGTAAACTACGCTCAAGTACGACACTATTTGGACAACATAGTTGCCGCAAGAATCAATTATAGTTAGTAGCAAAATATTCCGTTGGAATGAAAGTGGAACATAGCGTTACTAGTTTAATAGTCCGCCAGATGTGTTTTGTCTTGCATGTGGACTTTCCCCAACTGAATGTAGTGTATCTATGAGATCACAAAATAAAAACGAAGTTCGTAAACAATGCAACTGTAAAAAATAGTAGCGGACTCGCAGAAGCAGAAAACAAAAAAATTCAAGCGAAACGGAACTTAGAAAACTACTGGATTGATTGGATTTCTAATAACCAAAAGTGCCTATTTACCGGAAAATACTGCTAACCATGAAATGTGTTCCCACAAAATGTGCATATTTAATTACGAAACTAACCTAACCTCCAAGGTTTGACAAGTTATAGAAATGTTGTAATTGTTTCAGAGTTCATACATCAATAGTCCTGTCAAAAATATTGAGTTACTTTAATATAAATAGGGTTAATATCGAAAAATGTTGGTTTAAAAAAATTTTTTTTACCATGGGAATTTTCCTCGAATAATGGTCGCACCTTCAATTTTTTGCATCCAATTTGGCAAAATATATGTGACGATTATGCGGTGTAATACGGTACCGGTCATATTTCTGTTTACAAGAACATGAGAGGCGGTAACCGAGAGAATTTCGTTTTTGGAATAACTTAACACTGGAAATGACGTTTATTTTATTAGTCATAAACTAATAATCATTTATCTGTTTAACATCTTTTCAGAGTATTATAAAAGTTATACTTCAGTTTTTCCCCAAACATGACCTTACTGGATAGTAAAATTGTAGCATATTTTGTGTACCCCGATTCTTCAAAGAAAATTTTTGGATAAAAATTGTGCATACTGTGCAAGTAAATAGAGTATGTTCATGTACAGTGGAACCTCGTTGCATCGTTCCCGTTTCTTTTGTTTTCCCGCATTCATCGATCGTTTTTCATGGTCCCGACAAATTGCCTATATAAACAATGTTAAATAAACCCACATGGATCGTTCATATATGCATAAATTTCCCGCATCGACCGTTCAGACATTTTCACCAACAAAAAAAAAAGTTAACTTACATTTTACGTTTTCATATCACGCTTGTATAAACTTCTCAAAACAAACAGGCGTAAAGAACTTAACATAACCGCACAAGGCACACATTTACCGTTGTCAAAAATACGGACGAACGTAATATGTTCGACTTGTTACGACTATAAATTTCACCGTTATTGTTTCAAATATGTTAGGCAGTCCATCTTATAGTAAGAAACGTTTTACATACTGCAGGTTGTGTGTGTAAACACAAACATTGTCACATGTTGCCACCAACAGAAAAACGTAATTTTTTATGGAGGAAATACTTTTTTTTATGTTGATATCCAAATTAATTTCAATAGATTTTGAACACGTATATTGTACAAACTCATTTTGTTCTATTGTAAATATGCGCTTTTACTTTTACATTTCCATAAAGTTTAGTAAATAAATTGAAGTAACGTCAAGAATTTTGGGAATTTTCTTCCGCCATTTTGTGCACTTCCCGAGTACAGCTGAAGGCAGCCGAGCGCAAGCGCACGAGTCGGAGAGGTTACGTTTCGCCTTGTAAATACGTATCTCATTCTTGTTACGTTTTTTGTTTAGATAGCAACAGTTTTTTTTTTTTTTTAAATTTTGTTAACAAGTTGAGTACACTATTTTTATTTTAAGGCCTGTGAAATGTATTTATAAATTATTGCCGTGTCGCGGCCTTCAAAATCTGTTCCCTCACTTGAAGAATGCCTTGAAATAATAAAGGAGGTAGAGAAATGTCCCGGTGAAAAGCATGCTGACATCGCAAATGTCTCGGATTGCCACCTTTGACGTTAAACTAGTTCGTTGGTAATACAAATGAAGCTACGACCATATTCAATACACACATATTTGAAGCAAATTTTCATGTGGTGGACATTATTAAAAATAATTTTTGAGGTTGTTTTTCTATTTTTTTTTAAGAAAGGGGGGAGGGGGTTGCGTGTTTCCCGCATGTTTCGTTTTCTCGGATGCATCGTTTTTTCTCATTGGTCCCTTGAAAAACGTTGGATAGAGGTTTGACTGTATCTGCAGACAGCCCTACAGTGCTATCCTCTGACACAGTTACATTTGTACACCTGACTATAAACTGCACAGCATATACTTATGTTACAAAATATTTTTCTATAAAATAATTCTTTCACATAACAGAAAGTCTGCCCAGGTACATAGATATCTTATGCTGAGCATGGTAGTTGTCTATAATATTTAATTGCACAGACGGGCTGCAATAGTTACCAACATACAGTAAAACCTCTTTATAACGAGCCCTCTCGGTTCCCCAGATTAGGGTCGTTATAGAGAAGTGGTCGCTATAAGATTTTGGACCCATTTGAAACCACTATACATCGAAATAGGCAGTTTTCGCATTAAGTCCATGTTCAGTCATCTTAAGCAAGAATAAATCTTTAATCTTACATTTAAATTTAGCTATAAACAAATATTATGACCAGGCATCTTTTAGAGAAAAGGCTATAATGTATTCTACTCTCGGACCTTTTCTTTTATGCAGTAAACGCTTAGAAAGTCACGCGCTGTCAGGTTACGTGCCGTGTCGCCGCTTGCTTGTTATCGGCCAACCACTCGGCCGGCCAGGAGGATAGACCATGATTTGGAAGGGGGGGGGGGGGGGGGGGGGGGGGGGGGGGGGGGGGGGGGGGTTAGTGCCGGAGATGGCAGCGCGCGCATGCACTGATCAATACCACAGCCACAGCCCACAGCTGCTGTCCTCTTCAGCACGTCAGCCTGCTCTGCTGTGAGACTGACTGAAAGATAATCGCGGGTGTGCACTGTGACGTAACGTTATCACTCAGTTAAAACATTAAAGTTACATGTCAATGTGTAAACTATTTTGTTCAGCACAAAGAAAATGTAGCGGCATTGCCCTCTCTCTACTAAAAGTGTACTAATAATTAGTTAACAGCATAATCGTAGCGGCTGTACAAGCTAATGTTTAAATTTATTAAAGAGTACACAAGTAAAAAAATCATGAACAAACTACAAGTACACTAGTAAAAAACTTAGCCTACAAGATATAATATCCAAAATATGTGATAAATTAGTCAGATCATTTGTTTACTATTATCACTGCATTGACGGAACACTAAACAAATAGGCAATAAAAGAAAGTCCGACACATTAAACGGCCAATTGTAAACAATGTTGACTTCGGGATGCCGAACTCCCGCGCAATCTCCGGCTTCGGCTTTTGTGTTAATTCCACTCCTCGATTATTTCATACTTCTTCAGAAGCGACAAGCCGACTCGCCTTCCACTCATTGTGGAAATATCGAAAGTCCATATGAAGTTTTAAAAAATGTACGGGTCGCCAACAATCGTTTACAGAATAAAGCCTAATAATCGTGACCAAATCGAAAGCCAAAAGAACTGCATGGGTCGTCAATAATCGTTCACAAACTCAAACCAAATAAATTACCAAATTTAAATCGTGAAAATCAAAGTATAATAAGTCGACATAAACCGTAAAAAATCAAGAGAAATCCAAAAGTCGCGCAATAAAGTCGTTATAATAGGGCAAACAGAGAGCGTGTAGCGTATCTAACAGCAAGCGAGAGAACACTGGCACGTGAACAAAGGTGGAGAATGCTGAGTGCGCCAGCTATTCACGTGAGGGGAAAGGAAGATAAGAGTACCGTTACGGTTGGAGAGGGGAAGGATGAGTTACCGCTTCCCTGTGGAGTACAGTTCTTGCCACTAGAAACGCAACACGGCTCACAAAAACCCATTTTTTGCCGATTTCCTTAAAAAAAAAAAAAATTAAAAAATCACAGTTTCCCAAAAAAGGGCTGTTATAGGTGGTCACTATAAAATGGGTTGTTATAAAGAGGTTTTACAGTTATGCACTGTATACTCTGTCTCACGAAAGAATTCCATTTTTTGACAGTTTTCAAGGCAATCATGTGGATCAATTTCTGCAAGAAATTACTTTTAATTTTGACAAATTGCACAGTCGGAGACCCAGCCAAGTGTTTTTGTGCAAAATTCACTTGCTGCAGAGGAAAATACTGCTTATTTCATGGAAACAACTCTAATAATATATGCC
Source organism: Medauroidea extradentata (assembly GCA_003012365.1). NCBI lineage: Eukaryota > Metazoa > Arthropoda > Insecta > Phasmatodea > Phasmatidae > Medauroidea > Medauroidea extradentata. The sequence goes on along the minus strand of PNEQ01091461.1, from coordinate 2,665 downwards.
AACACAACTGTCAAAAAGTGGAGTTCTTTTATGAGAGACTATACAGCATATTGTCAGACAACGATGAGGTCCCTCGGCTCTGACATTGATTGTAACAAGACTTGAAAGACAATTTAAGAGAAGCTAAGTCTACAGTAACTAGTTCTCCTGTGTGTGTATGTTAGAGCCAGAGAGGTATTGTTTGTTTAGAGCATGGCCATGCTTCCTCTACTAAGTGTACTTGTCAGGCCAATGTACAGTACACTGCACTGCAATAGGCACATTGTGATTGATAAGATCATATTCTGTGTTTAAGGCACTAACCGGATGGCAATCTTCTTGATGAAGTGGCCGCTCTTTGTGAATATCTGCATGCGGGAGCGCTCGTTGCCGCGGTCGCATACCACAAACTTCCCAGAGTTGCGCATGACTGCGACTTTGCGCGGGTACCACAGTTGGCCCTCCTCTTTGCCCGGGATCCCAAACTGGAACTTGAAGGTGCCTGTCTTCTCAAACGTCTGCACAAGTAAACCAATGTTATGTAACCTGTGATTTTGTACTTGGGAAAACTTGGAAAAAAATTATTTTTAATTTTTTAAATACTAGAATAAGTTGATTTAGGTACTTTTTATAATTTTTAGCATATGACATTTTATTGAATGTAAATCATTTCAATTCAATAAGTTAGTTTCTATTGAGTAAATGCTGCAGAAATATGCAAATTTTGACTGACATGATATAGTAGGAATATCACGAATGCTAAAAATTTTCCATATGAGAGTTCACTAGGAATGTCTACAAAATAAACATTATTTTATACAACGGGGGAAAAAAAGTCTCAGACAAAGTAACTGGAACCAATTTAGCACTCACCAGTAGTGATTTCCAAAACCCATTTGTAAACAGAAAGAAAATAAGACTGGAATATCAGGCAAGGGAATCTAACCCAGGAAGATCTTATGCAAGTGTATTGTTTTACCACAGCACCAGCTCACTCAGTGATGAAGAGCAAGAAACTGTCGCAGCTCAAATGAGTAAGGCAGCAGCTACTCACCTGGATGCGGTGGTTGTTGGTGTCAGCCACAATGATATCCTCCTCAACACCGAGGCAGAAGCCGTGCGGGGAGTTGAACTGCCCCTTGCCTGGCCCCAGCTGACCATATTTGTAGCGGATCTGCATGGGCGTGGCCTTGCCCGAGGTGCTGCGCATTAGCTGGAAGCCACTAGGTGGCGGGGCCATCCCCCCCGTACCGTTCAGAGCCAGCGGCAAGGCCGGCGTGAGAGAGTCCAGCTCTTCTGCAGTACATAAACACGACTCGCACTATACTGTACATACTGATGCAGGAGTGTCATTTCAATTTTTCTTTGTGCTTTGTTAGAGGTGGCAGGCAGAAGGGGTCCAAGATTTACTTAATGGAAGTAGCCTTATTGCATTTTGGGATGAAATACAATTAGGAATATTCATGCAGTGCAACCAGAGTTTAATACTGTAGAACCCAGATCTTACGAGGCCTCACTGTACCAGAGAATGACCTCGTAAAATGGCTGCCTTGTAAAATCGAGCACTCATAATATGGGAGCACTACTGTAATAAAATTTACATTTTATGTACTTATGTAACTATTAATTCTATAACAAAAATACAAATTTAGTATAATTTTCATTGAAAATTCAGGGACAGCAAATTGCTCCCCCACTCCTTTGCCCCACTGCTCGCCCCACTGCTCTACCAAGAACAGAAATTCAGTAAATTCTTATTATAAATTACTTCATTATACCCCTAAAGATAGTTTCCCATTCAATATATGTTCAGTACAAAGTACATTACTGTATGAATTTTCAATATTAAGGGCACAGTCTACAGAGCTTCAAATGCACTGTTAAGTACAGGGAGACAGGTTTTTTTCTTTTTACAAAACAATCCCCAATGGGTCAGTTGTGCTTAAATACATAATGAAAACATACTTTGGACAAGATTGATATCTCATTGTTAAGACACTAAGACAGTTACAGTTAAAAAAATGTTTCAGTGCTAAAAACTATATTTCAGCATTACTGACATTGCATAAAAAATTATTTGTCCACATTACAGCCTAATGTATTCTTTCCAGTACAACATTGCAAATTATCATTTACTATTGTTATCACTGCACTTAACAAAACTAGAAGACACAAAATTAAGGTTTACTGTTCAAAAATAATAATAAAAAAGGGTTGTGAATATGCACCGTAGTAAGCAGCGTACATACCGCATTTACCCTAACGGAAGATAGTTTTTTTACAGTAATTATAATTTAAAAATAGGTAATCTAAAATAAGCATTGTCTTAGTACAGAGATAAGTTGGGTACAGATACCATAACTGAAAACAATCGCCAGAGCAGTGTTTTTCTGAGTGCTAATATATTGTAATTACTCGTATCACTAATATTTTTTTTATGATTTTCTGGTTCAAAACACAGCATGTATAAGATAAGCAAGACATTTTTATGCTCCCGAGACGAAGCACAACTTCTATGCTCCCGAGACGAAGCACAACTTCTATGCTCCCGAGACGAAGCACAACTTCTATGCTCCCGAGACGAAGCACAACTTCTATGCTCCCGAGACGAAGCACAACTTCTATGCTCCCGAGACGAAGCACAACTTCTATGCTCCCGAGACGAAGCACAACTTCTATGCTCCCG
>PNEQ01091458.1:16276-31876 GCA_003012365.1 Medauroidea extradentata | reverse complement strand
GTGTGTATGGTGTGTGAGTGTGGTATTTGTGTGTGTGGTGTGTATGATGAGGTGTGTGGTGTGTATGGTGTGCGAGTGTGGAATTTGTGTGTGTGGTGTGTGTATGATGAGGTGTGTGGTGTGTATGGTGTGTGGGTGTGGTATTTGTGTGTGTGGTGTGTGTATGACGTGGTGTGCTGGTGTGGTATTTGAGTGTGTGTGGTGTGTGTATGATGTGATGTATGGTGTGTATGTTGTGTGGGTGTGGTATTTGTGTGTGTGGTGTGTGTATGATGTGGTGTATGATGTGTATGTTGTGTGGGTGTGGTATATATACATATATATTCCATAACAACCGCCTAATAATAACACCACGCGAATCCTCGGCTAAATTGAAGACGAATATACAATTGGCAAAATATTGTACTACATTTTACCTTCACAATGTGGCAACACTGCACGGAGAAAGTCCCCTCTTGCACTCCACGTCTAGGTATTATTTAATGTATGTTAGGTCAAGTAAATGTAGAATCATGTTTGGACTGCTCGGGATTTTAACCTGCGCCAGTAATATGTAGGCCAGCACAGTAGTAGTGAGATAAGTGAGATATAACTGGAGCGCAAGAGGGGTCTACCTACAGTGTTACGTTGCCAAAATGTGCATGTAAAAAGTCGTCGTTCAACAGTTTGCTACTAACATTTACGTCCTTAATTCATCCCAGTATTCACGTGGTATGCTTCTTATGCGGTTATTTCTGGTCATCCTGTGTAGTTTACGAATGGTTTGTACAACTACTTCGTACCACACAATGAAGACCAATTAGCACGTACCTCATCATTGTAATTAAACATTCTTTGAGTAAATATAACGATGCCCTCATGTGTATACCTCGATACTCAATTTTTTATTCTAGCTCTTTTGTTTAATTCTAATAAAAATTTACCTATCAACTTTGGTAAGCACATATCCCCATGTGTGTTTAAGAAAAATTCTTTAAACAAATATATGATGTCTCGTAACTCCATTGTTAGATTGTAAAAGTAAATTTTTTATCTTTCCACTAAAATTGCTGATTTTCGAGTTATGATGTTTTCACGTAAAGATATCGATAAGCGAAATTCGTGGTTAAACTACCGTTGTTTACATCAGGTTAGTTTTCCATTCAAGGCGATTATGAAAGGAATAAACTGGTTTCGTGAAAGGAACTGGAAGTGCTCAAGAGAACGTATATTAATTTAGGCCTTTTGCGGCGAGTTGAGACGGTTGTTTCGAATAATTATTTAGAAATATTTGTTATTGTGGTCCCAGACGTTAAATTCAGTGTCTGCCAGTCAACATGGTGTTAATAAATGTAACGTTAACATTTTGGAGTGACAATCCTCACGTCTAGAGGAGCAAAATAAATGTTTTACCCTGTGAACATAGGTAAGTTTCTGTGTGTGGCTACAGCGGGCAGTACGTTCCGTTCAATTAAATACGGTTCTCTAATACGAGGTTGCCAATACAATAAAACCCTTTTAAGACGTTTGTGAGGCGACAGGAAGAAATTGTGCTTATAACCAGGACAAGTAAAACTTAAATTAAAAAAGAAAACAATGACTGTAAGTTGGCGAGGAGTTGGGTATCCTGCAGATTCCAGATGATGCTGCAGCATCAGGTCAAGGTGACCACGTTATTGCAATATCATTGAAGTCACAGGATACTAATTTAAAATGCATCTGGCCAGCAGAAGTAGCTCACATCCCTTCAACAACTAGAAAAGAGCTGATGAGCTTCAAACGACTGTGAACAAACTTTCTCGAATCATAGCTAAAAACACACTCGATTAAGTCAACTTTCAAACAAAAAATCAAAATCTGTTTATCCATTTAGGAGCTACGACCGACGCCACAGACAGACAGATACACACGTTGAGACTCGACATCAGTCGCCATATTGAATTATTTATTTTTCGCTGTTATGAAATTCTGAGAAGGAAAATGTGAAATTTGTCATTATCATATCCATTCTATTAACACTGTTCTACACTAAAAGCATCGTAATTGAACTTTAAACGTATATTTAAACCGCAATCAGTCGAGCTAATTAAGAATATAAAAAAAATTCTCAACTAATTACGACTTAAATACACGTTAAAAGTTCAACTGCGATGCTTTTTTTTTGTAGTGCAAGTTAAATAGAATTGATATTAGAATGGCAAATTTCACATTTTTCTTCTCAAAATTTTATTCGAGCGAAAAAAATAATTCAATAGGGCGACTGATGCCGAGCCTTAAACTTATAACATCCTTCTTTTTGCATCGGGGATTAAAAATTTTTTAAAATGGCTAAATTTCTCACGTGCATATAAACAAGGTGTAAAACTAGTTTACTTATTAAGAGGGCGTGGTACATAATTCAACGCTAAAAGCATTAATCTGTAAGTGTAGGTTTCTTGAAGCCAAATTGCGGAAATTAAACAATAGCAACCCTATAAAATAGTTTTAGCCAACGTTATAAACAAAATTGTTTCCAGTGTTACCATCTTCTGAGGCACAATCTCTGACGCCGCAACCTCGTGCGTTTAACTGCGGCGCAAGAGATCACACTTTAAGGAATTAGTAATTCTGGATAAATATTTGCTTACAAAATTTGCAAATACCATTATCTAGGATTGTCATTGAGTATTTTATCCATTTTGACTTCGAAAAAAGTGTAGATTTCAATTTATGTTTTCAACGTTTATTCATCTACCATGCACTCTTAAGCAAGAAACTTGCTAATGCGATACTTTTAATAAAGTTTTATTGTAGTAACATATGCAATATACGCGCCATGCACATTGTAGGTCACATAGTGCAGAAACTGTGCATTCTCGAGTCTATGTTCCGATAACATGTTCAGTTTCTCTAGACAGACTGGAGTGCAGCTTTACTACAATCTGTGTGTTATTACACTTTTGTTAAGACTCAGTATTATATGATTTTATTAAGTTTGCAGGGAAATGAAAATTTGAGATTTTTAATCGCAATTCCCGAAACGCCGCATTTTTTCGTTGTTTTTAACTTGTGTTGTCTCTACTCCATTGTTTGTTGCCCACAGTTCACAGTTTTTTGTCTACTTCCATATTTTTTCATTGCAGAAATCTGGTTCTATTTGTGTCTGTCCTTTGTGTGTGGGTGTTGTGTCTGTATTCGACTGAATTCTTTCCTTAGAATTCTTTGTCTAATTAAAAATAAACCATCAGCATTTCTCCGGGATTGCTTTTTTCTCTGTTTTTGTGCGTGTATTATGTCTGTTATATGTTCTTTATTGTACATTATCATTCAACACAAGTTTGATCAGCAAACATGAGCAATGGCGTATGTCCACAAACCAATAAACTCTAAATATAATTGTGCAGTGAACAAGAAGTGCAAATTTTAAAAGTGCTGACTTTATGGTAGAAGTGGGGCAGAGTTATATCGGATTGGCTACAGCATGTGACGAGGCGCCCGGGGAGCCTGGGTGACGTCACATGGTCTCAGCTGTCGTGCAGGGGGTGGTGATGCTGCTGGAAGACAGGGAAGCTGGAGGCTGGAGCAGCGGCGATCGATGCGGCCAAAGAATGACTGGCCTGGTGAACCTTGCCCACGTGGCACGCCTACCCGGAGCTCTGCCTGCCAGAACTACACGAAGGGCTTATTTTAAGAGGCAGAGATTGTCGCCACCTTGAAGTTTGGGAACATTTGTGGAACTTTAACTTAACTGCAGAGTAGAATACTTATTGATAGAATTTTAGACATAAATCTTTGTTTTTCCGTTACTACTGTAACCGAAATTATTACAGTTAAAAAAAATTCATATTACCTTCATAACTGTAATTCTATCTGTACCAACAGTAAAGGCAAGCAATGGTTCATGTTGTCTAAAATTCTGTCAATATGCATTATATTCGACAGTTAGGTTAAAGTTCCATAAATTTGCCAAAAAAGAAACGTTATCACCCAAATACAACATTTCTTAAAACCCATGTTCTATTGTTTCTACTTTTTTTCTCGCGGTAGTTATTTCTTTATGCAGATTACGCTAATCGGTTCTTTTCAAAATACTTTCTCTGCGATAGAAAAAATTTTCAACATAAGAAATTATACGGTTTCGACTAATGAGTCACCGGCGCGAAGTGGCTGAACGGTAAATAGTTCAACTTGCGTTCGGGAAGATGTGGATTCAATCCCTGGTTTTGGTCATCGGTTTTCCATGGCTTCCCGAAATCACTCCAGGCGAATGCTGAGGTGGTTCCTTAATTTAACAAAGGAAACCGAACGATAGCACTGTTCTACACCCACACCGTGTCACCCCTCACCACGCTGAAGACGTCGGAGTTAAGCGCTGACCAAACTCTCTCACTCACTAATGATTCATTAACACACATCTCGTTGCTTGCATAATTATCTTAAACCATAGTATTTAGATCAAAATTGTGAAAATCGTAAAAAAGAATTAAACAAATTTTTTTATGTCTTCTTGGGTTTAGACTTAAAAAAATAATGCTCGCGAAAACTAGAATCAGCTATAACAGTGGTACAGCTTACAACTCGTATTTACTCCGTTTTGAAACGATCAAACTTCGATGCAATTGAGTGACAACCTTAATTAGTAAACACTTATATTTTTACAGTTAAATATCTGTAACACTAAGAAAATAAGTATGTAAATTATTTTACCTTCAGTAATTAGAATAATTGTATCATCACTAGTCCGATCAGAGTAGCTTATCTCTAAGCAGTCAGCATTGCAGTATACTTGCGGTGAAAGTCTCATTTGAAATAAAACGATATAAACTTCCTTAACAAGATTAACTCCATTAAAAAAATTGTTTTGGAGTATTATTAAAATAAGCAATCATTATTATATTTTGAATAACATCAAATAATTCGGACATTTCGTTGGGCTCTTGCTATTCACCCGCAAACGTATTTTTTAATATGGAAAGGTGTCCTAAAGAAAACTTATGTAACATTCAGATTTCGGTTTCAAACAACGAATTTAGAAATTTTATATGCATTATGAGTCTCAGTGTTACATTAAGGGGGAGTGTTTGACAATTTTACTAGATTTTCAGTTTCTGAGCCATAACATTTATTCTAATTGTATTATCAAAAGTTTCTCTTCGACAAAGTATAGGATACATTATTGGTAAACTGTTTGACTAAATAATAATGGAATCTTTCATTAATTTGTCATGCATAATCATTGCAAGAGAATTTCTGTAAGTAAGGCTAAAATTCAGAACACGACCTTAAATATTGTAATCACTACATTATTGTCCACTAAAAAATGCAGCAACAATTTATAGGTCTCACAAACGTTAACGACTCGGTGACCATTTCTTCGTTGATTTCTAATAAGATCTTAGATGCGATCGTAATTCGCGAGTAGAATAAATAATTGTGCCGTACACACTGGCCCAAACAACAATTTAAATAAATAAACGGTATGTACTACCAACAAATTTCTTCAGACTCACCAAGTACTGGCTGTGTACTGACTGATGACGTCACAATGGCAGCTGGTAATTACCACAAATCACCTCCAAATTTAAGAATTTCACGTCTCGTGGAGTAGTTTTTCCATGCAGATTACATATATTGTTATGAACAATGTAACCTTGGCTCTAACACAGCGATCGGTAACCAGGCCACCCGGCCAGGAATTCCAAATATATTAAACATACGTTGCTGCAAACTGCAACAGAGGTACGAGTTGCCACACAGGGCACGATAAAGGGGCGTGTCACTCTACCTACGAGGTCTGCCCCATATCGTCGCCAGGACCACTTCACTACCAAGATGCACCACGACGTTCAGATCTACGTCCTGCCGATAACCGTGGCCGTTTCCTTACATCAGCCTCGGCATAATTAACAAGGTGAGACTGTCATCGTCGTAACTAAATTGAGTGGCTCATAAGTAATCACAAATGTCTCGTACTATTCTTGCCTCCCTCCGTAAAGAACATCGTAAAAGTAATGAAATAGTTTGTATATATTGTAAATTAAAGCCGTACCTGATATTTAGACTGCGAGTCTCACTTATATTGTCAGAATCCCATATTGTACAAGTTTATTAAATACCGTTCTTTTTACGTAATACTTTACACTTACTAAATAACTAAAATAAGTATTTTTGCGTAAACGTAACAATGTGTTATTTGTGAAATTTGTGAGAAAGTTCCATTTTAGGCCTCGAACGCGCAAAGTAGGCATACTTTCACCCAAATGGTGGCCACCTAAAGGGCGCCGCCTACCTGCGTGTGAGAGGCTAAAAAGCGACGGAGCAGTAAGGTCGACCTTGAAGCGCGCATCAAATGCCGCGTCGCCTCAATGAGCAAACCGCTGAACTAGCGTGCAAATTTTCCGCCGAATGGTTATTACTATGGGACACTAAGCGGTGACCATATAATTTTATTGGTGGAAAGTCTGCAGCTAAGTTCTATGCAGGTCGCAATCTTAGTTTCACTTACATTCGGTTAGTACATTTTTAAGTACGGAAATCTGAAAGGTCGTTTTTAGCTGTGTTGGAGGAATTAGGAACAGTGTTTATAATGAGCGTGGCGTCTTAAGAACGAGGTTCCGACCTTATCTGAAGTTTGTTTTCTTTTCGTACGTTGGCACAGCTGGTACACGTGCAATATTTTCGTAGAAAAAACCTGTTTACGAACACACTGCAACGAAATTGAAGCGCGGGGTAGGTGACCGCCTTAAGACAGCGTGGTACATGAATAAACCCTGAAAACAAATATATTCACACACACAGTCGTCGTATGAAGAAAGACGACACAAGCAACAAAATAGCAATCACAGTAAAATAGATTGTATGAAAAATGGCGGCAAAAATGGACGAGAACAATATTGACAACACAAATGGTAGGAGACACGTAATAATACTAACCCATTGCGGGAATTACGAGATCACATTAAGTAATTGTGTTTAATTGACAGTCAGTTTTTCGCAAATAAAAAAAATGTTTTCCTAAGAAGTTATAGTGATCTATGACTACTGGTGCAGTGTAAAAGAACTTCAGTAATGACTGTGAACTGAAGTTGGTGTGTTTGTTACCTCAGCGTATAAAAGAGCATATAACACTATAAAATAATGCGAATTGTACTGGTTTAGAAAACATGTCGGACCGTCTTCACGAATGATCAGCTAAATGACTTAGCGCCTACAATTTACTAACTCATTGTCTACTAACATGTCTATACTTTCTTACCTAAGACGTTAATACGTACAAGAAACAGACACATATACTTGACGGAATATTTTATGGTCTGAATAAGAGATCTTGTATTTAGGTGACTGGCGCTCTGTGCAAGCTCAACTTAACCACTCTTTCCCTCCAAACAAATGTTGTGTTTTATGTATGATATATTGAGCAGAGAGTTAGAAAAAAACCGGGCGTTAATAAAATAAGTAATATTGAAAAGTATGTGTTTTTCATTAAGTATTTAATTAAAGAACAAAAAAATAATCTTATTGCGAGTGAGTTGCGCTCCACTTCAGCCCACTTCTTATCTGCCACGCGATTGCCCAGTCTACCCAGTTGTAACTCGTGGTCTGGCTGATATGGATTTGTCCTGGACTTCTAGAATTGTGATATGCCCTTTAAAAATCGTCAGCAATTCTGGCTGATTAATAATAATAACTATAATAATAACGTTACATGCAATTCTGTTGTTAACATTTTACGTAAGGACGAATCTATCAGTCGTAAAAATTCACTAACGCAAATGCAACTTTAAGAGGAACAAATACATGATATCTGTCTACGAAAATTTAATGTGTGCTTGCAAATTATGACTTAAGATCTTATTTGGGAACAGACAAATATAACTATTAAAAGAGAGATTTGGCTTCCCTTGTGTTTTGCTGAGTTCAATCGTTTTGACACATCACTATTATAATTAGTATTTTTATGTATTTAATTGGCAGAATACTTAAGTGTTTTGCCTTATTATAACAATATATATATATATATATATATATACATATGTAGTAAACTAGCATATATCATGATAAACCACTTTGCGGGATTCACAAGCGAGAGAATACTCTGTACAAAGAGTTCGCTAGGTTACCAACAGAGAACAAGCCTCTATAATTTCTGCAATACGTTACCGATCTATCAAATATAAATTAACAATGAAAATTTTAACACATTTCTGTTACTGAAGTTCGAATAGGGCTGAATGTGAGAAACTGTGGTGAGGGGGGGATAAAGAAATCATGATAAGTCTCTCTGGTGTTAGCGCACCACCCTGTTACTAAACTTCGCGCCTCTGTTACGCAAATCACTAAGATTAAAACTTTTTAATAAATATCTTCACATATGCAATTACGCATGCAAACGTTGTATGGGAAATTTATATAAGTAATTGTTCTTATTTATTATTTAATTTTCGTCACTATCCCAGCGAATTAGTTAGGCCGGTACTAGCATATTCGATACAAACATTCTAATGGAACGACTCGATTTTTTTACCAACTACTCGAAACCGCAACCTCGAGACATAGACGGATTTTCGCAGAAGTCTATTTTGTATTTCAACATATGTTATTTTCATGTTGGCGGGATTTCCGGGTCACTATACGAATACGTCTGTACAACATTCTAAATTCTCACGTCTTTCTTCTCCTATTTTCTTCTTGGTTATAGCGTCTAACATCAATTAGTTAATATGAACATTTTTCTGATTTTTCATATTGATTCAAATAAACATTAATGAAATTTAGAAAAGCGGCCGACGCTAGGGATTTTGTTTGGTCCAGGGTCCCTGTTCGTGTGCCCTCTCTCCCCTCCCTCTCCCCCGTACCCTCACTTTGTCAGCGACCCCGGTTATTTACATAAGAATGCGACATATCGGAGTGAGTGATGAAACACGACGAAGGAAGAGATATAAAGAGAGATGGCGTTGATCCTGAAGCTTGCATGTTCGTGGGACACACGTCGTCCACGCGCGGGTCGCGGGCCCCGGACTGCATACCATGCCAAGCAGGATGTCGGGGAGGGGGGAGACAACACGCGCTGTCCCACGGCGATACAAGTTGTTATGACAAGACTTGCGAGGGTGGAAATGGAAAAAGGGGGTTAACGGGTGGTGGAAGAAGGCCGGGTAAGGGTATCTGGGGAGGGAGGAAAGGCTGTTTTATGGCGGCGAGGGGGTTGGATTTCTTCGAGTCACGCAGCCTGACCCCATTACTCAACCCTTGGCCGTCGACAACCCTCTTCTCTTTTATCTGATAGTGTCTCTCCCTGCGGGACTGTGGCAGGGGCGATTGTGTTGATAGTACTAGTGGCTGGGGGGAAGCTACACCTTCAAGTGCCGTGGCTACCGACATCTGCGACCTGCAGCGAGCACTGGTCCTTTACCTATATCCACACTCAATTACATGTCGCCTCACACCAAGACTGTCCAGGGTGTCCACTGATAGTATTTTCCTATTACATATAATATATTTTTGTAATTGTTAATGCCACACCCGGTACTTTTACAGTGAGTTTTAATTTAATTTCCAATTGCACTTAACTTTAATATCGGAAAACCCCCAACGTTGCATTGTCACAAATGTAAGATAATTTGTACCTACCTTTTTTTTGTAGCAATTAACGTTACAATTTTCAAGATTTTTACATCCAAAGTATTACCAATTTTGTTATAAAAAATCAAAGAACGGCGTTATTATGCAAAATGCTTACACAGAATTATGCATCGTATGGCCATTGTAGTCTTGAATTTATTGCAAGCATTTCGGTAAAAAAAGTTTCGTGTGTTACGCACCAAGAACTATCTAGAATAGCCTTAAGAATGTAGTTTCCTATCTTAATTCATTTAATGTTTGCCAACTTGTAAGGAATTTTTAAGACCAAATTAATTAATTTTTGGAAAGCGGTGGTGTCATAAATCTAACAAGTTAAAATGACTGGTACAAAATACAACAATCTTGTAGTTTTTTTAATATAGCACTTTTTCCATGCGTTGGTTGGTACGAAATAGTTTTTCTTGGTGGACACCCTGCTGGCAGCAACGTCCCACGAGTTCTGCGTCGCTTATGTTATGTTACATCACAGGAGTAAGGCCGCGTTACTATGGTATCATCTCTCACGCAACAACCCTCACGTAACACTTTGACGTACACGTAAAACCTGGTCAATTTAAGTGTCAGGTAATTAGGCAATCACATAAAGGCTACGAGGGCAATAAAACATGCGTAGAAAAACATTAGTTATTTTCTAAAAACACTCAAAATACAGGAGATACAAGATTACGTCTGTCGCAACTTCGCTGTGACCAAGAAAAGACGGTAAATTTTGGGGTGTATGTGTTTATTATATATATATATATATATATATATATATATATATATATATATATATATACTCACACATACACTCTCAGAAGAGAACCAGGCGAAGGCCATAAATTCGTGAATGAAATGAGCCTTGCTTGTTGTACGTGTTAAGTGCATTACCGTCACCTTTAATGTTAAACCTCGCAACTCCATTTTGCATCAATTCAGAGAGGACGAAGGAAAAACTATTCATTTTTCATCACACCGAGAAAATTTACAGAACTTTTTATAACCTGATTATAAATAAAATGTTTAGCATATCATTACTTTAAACTATATTTCTTTGGAAATACCTTATTAAGACTATTTTAAAAGTTCTCAAATGTCCAATCATTAAAAAATGAATTTAAGACGTTTTACTATTACGATGACATTATACATGATCAGTTTTGTACAATACTGTATATTATGACAAGTTCAGTAACTGGTAAATACTCAGCGAACATAAATTCGTATTCCAACGAATAAATATTTTTTTATTGACAGTTTTACAGCTTGTATAAATATTATGTTTGTAATTAACTGTGCAGTGCATCCTGCATTATTGCCCTACTTTATTATGATAAATTTTTAATACACGAATTTAAAGCTTTACACATTTAAGAACTACAAAAGCACTGAAATATAAGCGAGACACGGAAGCTAAGTTAACAACGCCACAGATAAATGTTACTTCGTCTGTGTTGTGAAAAGTCCTTCAAGATCAGTGAGTACAGAAAGACACGCTAATCAAGGTTTACTCGCCTTACGTTTACTTACACGTGATGCGTATTACGTGAAACTACCGTAATGCCGTAAGAATTATACGAATCGGCAAAATGCTGAAAAATGAATATTTCTTTGTCGGCTCTTGTCTAGTTTGAACAAATTTGAAAACATTCTCATTTATTTTAACGCGTTTATTGACATCAGTGTCAGCAAGCACGTCGTGGCGAGTAACGTAATCGCAATTCTTAAGTTGAATTTGATAATGTTGTCGTATTATTATTTTTACAAATACAAACAAAAATAAAGAAAACACTGAAAATCACTCAGTTTCGCATTGCAATAAAATAACCCTGATTTAATGTATTCTGTTTTGTATTTCTCAAACGAACCACCAAAGAAGGTGACGTAGTGCTTATTGCTTAACGCTGAAAACGTTATTCGCCTTTTTTAAGGAATTTTATAGTTGGTCCACCAAGGCGATCCTGGTTCGATTCCAGGTGGGGTCGGTCCCCGGATTTTGCATGTGGGAATCGTGCCGGACGATGTCGTTGGTCGGAGGGTTTTCTCGGGGATCTCCCGTTTCCCACGCCTTTTCATTCCGGTACTGCTCCATACTCATATCATGTCACCCCTCACCAGCGCTGAAGACCTCGATGTTAAGCGCTGAGCAAAATCTCTCACTTACTTCTAGTTGACATAGAGAACCCTACATTAAGCCATTTTATAAAACAACTGACAGACGCGTTTCTTCAGTGAAATAGCCTAATTATCTTGGCGGAATCGAATTAAGGAAATAAATATGTAATGAATAAATCCACTTGATATTCACACTACTATACGTAATATCCAGAAACCACTGCACAATAAAAACACCACGCAAATCCTGGGCTAAGTATAGAAGACGGAAATTTAAGTGGCAACCGAGCGAGGTGGCGCAACAGAAACACGCTCAACCCGCATTCGGGAGGACAAGGGTTAGAACCTCGGCTCCGGTCATCCTGATTTCTGTTTCCCATAGTTTCCCAGAATCGCTCCAGGTGAATGCTGTGATGGTTCCTTAACAAAGGCCATGGCCGACTCCTCTCCTAGCTGCTGTCATTGTACTAAGTTGTGTGTCACCGTCTATAATGACCTCGCTGTCGACGAGAGGTAACGCCCACTTACATTAATACCTTTCAAGTGGCGAAATGTTGTAAGACGACATTTTACGTGCACGACGTGGCAACACCGCACGCAGGTAGTCCCCTCTGGCGCTACACGTCCAGGTCTCAGTGTGTTACTGTAGAAAGCATATTCATAACAAGTCTGAAGTATGTTTTCTTATCGTAGATGAGTATTGTGGTTGCACGTTTACTGGTCTCTGAGAAATAACGTAACTCCCAACACGTCGCACGCAGTTTGAGGAACAGCCAGGCGGCCGCCTTAAGGGCGTTCAAGTGAAGATAAAATCATGATTTTATAATTTGATAAAATGCAGTTAGTTTTGAAGACGTTTCTAGTGAGTACATTTTTTTCACGCGAAAAAGTTTTCTCATAACGGCATTACAAAGTCAAAATGTTCACGATTTTTCTTCATGCACACTCTGAAAAAATAACTCAATAATTTTCTCTGAAACTACATGTCGCGGATTATGTCTTGAAGCATACACAAGCACACTTCAAAGCAGTTTGGTTTTTAACAAGAAATGGCTGAAAATAGCAAAGAAATTTCATATTTATGAAATGGTCTTAAAATACAAAAACTTACTGTAATGTTTTTAGGTACATAGCCTGTGACACATAGATTCACTGCAGATCATTTCGTTTCGTTAAGTTCATTCGCCATCGGGTGTGCATGAAGTAATAACTTGTAAATGTTGACTTTGTAATACTATAATGGGTAATCTGTCTGAGCTAATTTATTTTTGTTACGGGGGAATGAACTCCCAAGTAACGTGCACAAAACTAAAAATATTTCACACAGTTATAAATTTATAATTTTCCTCCACTTGAACGCCGTTAAAGTCCTATTTAAGGGCGTTCACGTGGCAGAAATGAACACATTATATATTTGTACGGCATAGTGTTCGTTTTATAGACGTTACATGTGACAAAATTTTCTACTTATATTTATTTTTAGCCATCATAGTTTTCGCATAGCGCCGTATCAAAGTCATAATTTGCAAGTTACAGGAACATAGGATTAACAATCCAAACGAAATAATTTACACTGAAATAAGATGTTATAGGTTATTTCCTAACAGATTCCATAACACACAGTGAAATTCTTTTGTACTTTTAAAGTAATCTGAAAATGAATCATTTACGGAAATTTTTAATAAAGACAAAACGACATTGTTGTGTGTTTTAAGTACTTCAGCATATAGCACATAATATTTAATTTAAGTGTAAATTATTCCATTCGGCTAAGTCACACTTTTTTCGTTATTCCTATGTTCCCGTAACTTTCAAATTCAGACTTTGACATAATATTATGGAAAATCTATTAGTGCCAAAAAAATTTTACACGTGGGAAATGTAGTCACAAGTAACGTCTGTAAAACGAATACCACGTCTTACAAATATAAAAAAACGAATTTTGGCCACTTGAACACCCTTAAGCTATTTTAATACACTTTATTTTTTATATCCTGAAAGGGAGCAGGTATCGCAGAACTTGCACATCGAAATGTTAGCATTTGTTTGTACTATGTAGCGTTATTTCCTCAAAATATTAGTTTTTATAATTTTAGCTAATAATTGACATTAAGAAAGTTGAATTAAATCGATAACTAGCCAGATTTATAGAAAAAAATATGCTTTGAAAAATTAGGCTGTGTAGTACAGACAGTTTCCAAAATTTCTATCAACGACATTGCGATATCTGCTTCCTTACATGATTTTAAAATTTAATCTCGCAAAAACAGCATAAATAGGAAATAGTGGCTACGCCTACTAGGAAGGCGTGATAAACTCGGCACGTGAGAGAGTGTGTGTAAGGGGGAAGGGGGACCTCCTGAAGTGCGGGTGATGAAGGAGCCAGGAAATGTGTGCAGGTGTAATAGGTTCGTCGCCGTGTCGCAACCAGAGGTTCCCTTTACAACGCAGTGTCCCTGATGCGACTGCTAGATATCGCCTGGTGCCAAGACCGCCCATGGCTCGGGTGGCAAGCCCGCCCTCGCCGCGATATATAGGCAACCCGCACGCGACACTTCGTCCCGCTTGTCTATTCCTCAACCCACACAGTCACATGCAAACCTACACCATTTTTAAAAGCAATTTTTTCTATTTCGGTTAAGTGACAAGTTAATTTATATATTTAAGGGGGGGGGGGGGGGCGCTTAACGGAAAATTTGTGTTCTTTCGTACATTTTTTTATTTTACCGATACATGGTTTGTTTTGTAGACATATATTGTGGCTATATTATACTGTAATTAAAAATTTTTTGCTTTCATAGATTATTATGATGGCATGTTAAAGACCAAATTTGCACAAAACGGTTTTATCCTTTAAAAGAAAACCAACTGACTTACTGAACTGAAAAAGTCACACTGAATAATTAAGACGTAGGCTACAAGGTCTCCTATACAAAACAAATAATACAATACGTTTGCATTGAAAAAAATTTTAAATTTCAAAATTTTTTTAATACAAAAATTTTTAAATATTTTAGTTTTTATATAGGAGGAGGTCTTGTAGCCTGTAACATCGTCATTCAATGTGAATTTTTTCAGTTTGGTATGACAGTTTTCCTTGGAATCATAAAACCATTTTATGCAAATTTGGACTTTGATGTAATATTATAAGAAACTACAAAAGCTTAAAAAGTTCCATTAAAGTAAACAAAATGGCACAATGTCTGTCTACAAAACAAACTACATCTCGTAAAATTATACAAATGTTAAACAATAACAATTTTCGGTCATGAGCCTCCTTTAAAGCTGAAATGAATTGAGGATGTACTTTATTTACTGTTCGCCTTCTCGTCCGCCCCTAAACCAATGGAAAATCAAACGTTTTAGTTGACAGTTGTGTTGCATGTAGGAAAGTTAGGTAGTTGGTAATAAGATTTTTAGTATTGCTCTTATAATTACCTCTATGGCTGTGTTTGTTATGATATGTATAAGTAGAGGAGTAACTATGTGATTGTTGTCAAAATGGATGTAATAAATAATGAGGAATAATAAAAGGAACAAGGGGAGTTAAAGCTCATTACATGGTGTCAGGTGTGGGGTAGAAGGTTGAGAGGAAAATATAAAAGTGCAGAAAGTATTCCAAGTGAAAAAAAAGAAGAAAGAAGTAGAAAATGGCAGAATCAATGTGCATGCTTTCTCCGCCTGCCAATTTTGGTTTTAGAAAACCGGACGAATGGTGTACTTGGATTAGAAGATTTGAAAGGTATCGGTTGGTGAGTGGGTTGGCAGAGAAAAGTGGAGAAATACAGGTTAGTACACTAGTATATGTAATGGGACCAGAAGCGGAGGAAATAATAAACACCTTCCAACTTTCCGAGAAGGATTCAAAGTCATACGAGGTGGTCGTGAAACGACTGGAATCACATT
>PNEQ01091458.1:0-16176 GCA_003012365.1 Medauroidea extradentata | reverse complement strand
TTTCGTTCACAACAGTCAGACGAGTCTGTGGACTCATTTGTAACTGCCTTACACACACTGGCGGAGCACTGCGAATACAAAACATTAAGAGACGAATTGGTGCGTGATAGACTTGTGGTAGGAATCCAAGACAAAAAATTGTCAGAAATGTTACAGCTAGATGCAAATCTAACATCGGAAAGTGCGGTTATGAAGGCGAGACAGTCAGAGGCAGTTAAGAAACAACTGTTAGTAGTACAAAAATCAACTAGGGAAGCAACAATAGAGGAAAATATTGATAGAATTAGTGCTAATTCAAGAAAATTGAGCAATAATCAACAGGGTAAACAAATTTATCAATATGCAAGAAAAACAAACAGTCAAAACTTCCAAGGGGCCAGAGAATGTTATAGATGTGGAGGGGCTTTTGATAAATCACATAGGGAAAGGTGCCCTGCAATCAACGAAAGATGCCGAAACTGCAGCAGAATGGGTCACTCTATGAAAGTATGCAAAACAAGGGACAAACAAAGGCATATTTCGTAAATTCATAGCTCGGGAGACAACTCACGGGATGATTTGTTTTAAGCTACTGTAAATATTAAAGCAAAAGTAAGTCCACCCTGGAGGGCAAGGGTGAAAGTCGAAGGACAAGGAGTTGTGTTTAAAATAGACACAGGAGCAGACGTCACTGTGATACCAGAAACTGTTGGCAGGCTATTAGAAAATATTACGATTGGGCAAGAAAAAGAAACTGGAAATACAAAATTGGTGGGTCCATGTAGTACACAACTAGAGATTGTAGGTAAACTAGAAACTACTCTAGCTTGGAGAGGAATCAGTGTTGCTCAAAATGTTTATGTTGTAAAAAACTAAAAGAACCATTACTAGGGCGACCAGCAGTAGAGTCTTTGGGGATGCTGAGATGGATAGAAGAAATACGTTATGTACAGGAAAGCAACCCAAGAAAAAAATACCCTAAACTTTTTCAAGGGCTGGGGTTAATGAAAGTCCCATATAAGATTAAGCTAAGGAGTGATGCAAAACCTGTAAGTATATCATGTCCTAGAAGAGTGGCTATTCCCTTACAGCCCAGATTGAAAATGGAATTGAATAGACTTTTGAAGATGGGCACTATCTCTCCAGTGGATTGTTCAACTGATTGATGTTCAGGAATTGTGATTGTTCCCAAACCAAATGGCGAAATAATGTTATGTGTAGATTTGACTGCACTCAATAACTCAGTTGAAAGGGAACACATGGTTATACCCACTGTAGATGAATCCGTAGCTCGCCTGCAAAATGCAAAAGTATTTTCGAAACTTTATGCACATAGTGGGTATTGGAAGGTACAGCTAGAAGAAAAGTCACGGATTCTCACGACTTTTATTACACCGTTTGGCCGGTTTTGCTTTAACAGGTTGCCATTTGGAATTACAAGCGCACCAGAGTTTTACCATAGAGAGATATCTCGCATTTTGGCAGACACCAAAAATGTTATATGTCATATGAACGATATCTTGGTCTGGGGTGCAAATGAAAGAGAACATAATGAAAACCTGGCCCAAGTCTTGAAAAAAATTGAAGCAGCAGGGATTACATTGAATGACAAATGTGTGTTTGAAAAAAAAAGGGTCAAATTCCTTGGCCATGTGGTGTCTGATGAGGGAATTGAAGCAGATCCTGCTAAAATTGAGGCGATTCAGAAGATGCCACGGCCGCAATCCATCAAGGATGTCAGAATAGCATTAGGAATGGTAAATTATCTTGGGAAGTTTGCACCAGAATTGGCTTCCCTTACAGAGCCGTTGTGTCAGCTATTAAAAAATGACGATGCGTTTATATGGGGACACCAACAGGAAATGTCATTTAAGAGTATCAAGGAATTATTGTGTAGTCCACCAGTGTTACTGCACTACAATCCCAATAAAGATATTTGCATCGGAGCTGATGCATCATCGTATGGACTGGGAGCAGTCTTGGAACAACCAGACGAAAATGGTAACTGGTAGCCGGTGGTTTATGCATCAAGAGAAATGTCACCAGCAGAAAAGAAACATGCACAAATTGAAAAGGAAGCTTTAGCGATTACATGGGCATGTGAAAGATTTAATATGTACATTCTCGGCAAGAGTATACTACTCAGAACGGACCATCAACCTCTAGTGTCCATTTTAGGCAAGAAATGTGTAGATGAACTACCACCCAGGCTGCAGAGATATCGAATGAGGTTGATGAGGTACTCCTATCAGATACAGCATATTGCTGGTAAGAAATTTTATACACCAGATGCATTGTCACGTTTCCCGGTTGGGGCAGCAGAGGAAAAGGATGATCTTAACATTTCTGAGATTGAAGATTATGAATCCCAGTTCATGGCAGGGTTCCCAGCCTCAGACACAAGAATTCAAGAGGTACTACTAGCCCGAAAGACAGATACAACTTGCAAGGACCTAAAACAACTTGTGCAGACAGGATGGCCTAAGAAATAAACTGAAGTACCAGTTTCATGTTGGGTCTTTTGGTCAGTACAAGGGGAGCTATCAATTACAAGAGGATTATTAATGAAGGGAACAACTCTGGTAATACCAACAGTAATGAGGAAGGAGATGTTGGTAAGGATTCATTTAGGACACATGGGCATCAAGAAGTGCATCGAAAGAGCTCGAGCAACTGTGTGGTGGCCAGGCATCACAAATGACGTAAAAACGTATGTATCCATAAAAGAGAAAGCGAATAGGCTAGAGCCTCTTATTCCTTCATCCTTACCCCAAGTACCATGGGAGGTAGTAGGTACAGATCTAGCAGAACGTAATGGAAAGAATTACCTTCTGTTGATAGACTACTATTCAAAATATCCAGAAATTTTCGAGTTGCCTAACATTTCATCCTCAACAATAATATCGAGATGCAAAGCTGCTTTCTCGCGACAAGGAATTCCTAGAGTGCTTAGGTCAGACAACGGAACATAGTATAGCTCTCAAGAATTTATGAAATTTGCCAAATAATATGGCTTTACACACATCACTAGTAGTCCCAAACATGCCCAGAGTAATGGTCAAGTGGAAGCAGCGGTGAAAACTGTTAAAAAACATTATTCAAAGATCGGAAGACCCATACCTAGGGTTATTATCATATCGTAACACCCCACTATCAGGTCTCAAGTACAGTCCAGCTCAACTTCTGATGGGTAGATCACTGAGGGATATATTACCTGTTGCCCAAGAAAACTTACAACCATTCACAGTGGATAGAGAAGAGTTTGAGACAATGCATAGGGAAGCATAATTCTACCAAAAGACAAATTTCGACAGACATCATCGAGTGTGTATGCGTCCTTCATTCCAGACGCACGAGAGAGTATGGATCACAGACTTGCAGAGATATGGAGTAATAGTATCAGAAGCAGATACCCCGAGGTCCTACTTGGTCTCGTCAGGCGGCCGAATAATCCGACGAAATAAACATTACTTGAAAGTTGTTGGATAGCCAGTTCAAGAGAAGACTGAGAATATTAATAAAGTAGGAAGGAGCTTAGCAAGGAAAGAGATGTCAAGAAAAAATCCACCTGATATCACAGCAGATGTCCAGAACATAGGGTACGAGAGTAATCAAGTCGATCTACAGACGAGAGTACAAGAAGGGTGTGAAGAAGGCAGTGTAAAGCAGGAAGACGAACAAGGTGCACTTCTAGAAGAAGAGACGGAAGAAGGATGGAATGGGTGGCCTAGAGTAGAAGCACAAGACTGTAAAGGGGCGAAAACTCCAGTAAGGACTAAGGAGTGGAAGGGATGTGAAACCAAAACAGAGACTAAATTTGTAAAGACAGGTTGACTGAATTACCAGTTTACATTAGTCATGCATATCCCTTCAAAAGGGAGAAAATGTGTGGTAACAGAGTTAATGTTTGTTATTAAGGTTATAAGTATTTTGGCAAAGAGGGGAAGATGTGTTACATGTAGGAAAGTTAGGTAGTTGGTAATAAGGTGTTTAGTATTGCTCTTATCATTACCTCTATATCTGTGTTTGTTATGATATGTATAAGTAGAGAAGTAACTATGTGATTGTTGTCAAAATGGATGAAATAAATAATGAGGAATAATAAAAGGAACAAGGGGAGTTAAAGCTCATTACAACAGTCTTACAGTAATCACATAAAATACAAGGTCACAGAAAGTCACGACTTCTCTTAGCCTAAATGTTAGCCAAACATTCTATATTTGATATTGTTGAAATGTGGGACGGCATGTTCTCCGCACTACTGCCCCGTGTAAAAGTGTCAAACACTTTGCATACATGCTGGATTTATTAAGGTAGTCACCTGTCCAGAGAAGCTGAAAAGGGTGCAATGTTTTCGCGAAAACGAATTTTCATTTAAAAAATGCTCACCGTGTTAATATAAGTTTAATTTACACTCGGTTATAAACACTGCACACTTTTGTAGACAATTGTTTGTCCTTCATGAAATTTTATTAATAGCAGGTTGAGTTATGAGTGAGTTTTCAGAAGTAATTATTTTTGGCGTTCAATAAGAAATACAAGGACATAAAAAATCTTTTGGGACAGACAACCGAATACAGGTGTGTATAATGTAAATCAATTTGAACCAAATACATTTTTGTGCGCTAAAGAAACTTTCAATAAGCTCCGAAAATAGTTGTGCGATATAATAAAATATATATGCTAAAAAAGACTCAACTACCTAATGTCTTGGTAAAACCTGTCAGAAAACAAAACATTTAATAGATTGTCAAATTCAAGAATACACACGCAGTTGTATACCAAACATAGTTCACACTGTACCGTTGAAAGTTTCTCACAGCGTGTTACAGACAGCACTGCCCCTTGGACCGCACATAGCGCGCGAACGATTTCAGGTTTTGTGTACATCACAGTGGCTTCTTGGTTCATCACTTCTCAACTAATCCCTTTTTAAGACTTATAAAGCATAAAATAAATGTTTGTTCGTTCATCTACTCTGCGTTTCTATACTAACAATTTGATTGCGATGAATCTTTAGTGAATTGCTGTGCGTGTGCCCACGCAGGCGCCAGTCAAAAACGTTAGGAGAGGGGGGTTAAGAAACAGGCGTGGAGGAACAAAACGGTGTACCAAAAATTTAAAGAGCATAGCAACGCGTGCTGAGACAGCTAGCTTTTTTCCAGTAAAAATTATTCTATGTGACGTTTCTAGAACAAAACTGTTGGTTGGGAAATATTAGCACAATTAATTTTTTAACACTTAATATTGGAAATAAAATGTAATTTTTATATTTATATTTCCTCGGATGGTCTGTCAGAAATTTTTTCAAGGGCTTTGCTCTCACAATTATAGTTCGCATAACTACAATTGAATATTTTAGAAGAAAAAAATATATATTTCAAATTGGTCCAATGAGACGTAGTTTGTTCGAAACTTGATACTCATTTGAACTCTGTGGCTGGAAGCTAAGGCAGCACTTTTGGTTTCCTGGTAAAAATAACATAACTTACACATCCCAACATGCGAAATTGTCCGTACACAATCAGCACGAAATAAATTGTTTAGTGACCAATCAGAAAATAATCGACGAGAATGAAATAATTTGTTATTGTACGAACATTTCCGCGCCACCAACTCTTATGACATTTCACATTCTTACTGGACGGCATGAAACACGTGGCGTAGAAAACTCAAAGATGACCCCCTCTTTAACGCCGTGCCAAGAAAGTTACGCGACCATCTGTATCGCAGGTATTCACATTTGTATGCTATGATTTTTATTTGCACCGTGTCAACTGTGAATGGGGCTTTACCCTGGAGAGGACTTAATATTTCCTTATTCTAAGTCAAGTATGCCACAGTGTGTCAAGAAACACTCTGTACTGACGCACCGCGTACTCACATCTACTCCTCTCACTTATCATCAAAGTGCCTCTAAACAAACCCGGTCCTCACACAAGATATCAGATGTACGGCTAAAACTTTCGTTCGGATTTTTCTGATATCAACTCATTGAATATGCCGAATGATCCATCCAAGTCCTCTAATATAGTCTACCGTTTCCTTCAGACGTGATTTTAGATAATATTATATGTTTTACTTGAGAATGACAATTACGTTTATTAAACAAGAGTTCCTAAATAACCAAATAAGCAAAAAGTCTATCAGTAGATCCAATACGTCTTACGATGTCCTAACCTAAGTCTTTGTAGTTTCTGTCAAATTGACTTCTAGGCTGCGTGTCACACGGCTGCGATTTCGGAACAATTAACTTTCAGGCTAAGCAATGCACTGACGAGTAAATAACAAACAGAATATAGCTTACATAGATTTTAAAATGTTGTAAAAAGTAAAATTTGATGCTCGTAAGAATACTTCACATTTAATATGTTACTTGTATCCATAATTCTACACTGTATATATACAAATTAAAGTAACGATACAAATTCTTTATTAAAAAGACTGTAAACATGTTAGGCTGTTTAAACACAAGTCGAATTAAGTATAAAACTAACACATCTTAAATATTTCCAAAAACGAAAGCGTTTTTTATTCTTACAAGAGATGCCAAATAATTAACCCTTTCAGTTATCGTTTTTCTGTTTTTACACCGCGAATTCAAAGAAATTCGTCCAAAATCTGAACACACGCTTTTCTTACAACTTCAACACTTTTACACGGTGTTGTTATATATACCATGCAAGTGCCAATATTACTCTTTAAACATTTAAATGCAATAAACAACAATCTTCTCCCAACAACTCATAGATTAAAAATTGTTTGATTAACATCATCATCATTTTAATTAAATGTTTCACTCGATTGTTTGTACACTGTTGTCAAAACAAAGTTATGAAATCAGTACAAACACTTTGGAGCACCGGTTCACAACTTCATGATCATTGGTGACAAGCTTACCTCGGATGTTGCTGTTCTGTGCCGGTTGTTTGCGGTTGTATAGCTGACAAGTACTTGTCTACGGGTCTCTCAAAAAAGGATATTTAGGAGTGTTTTATGATCCAAATGGTACATTGTTTAGGGCATGGGCCAGATTTTCTTCGCATTTAATGTCAATTATTTTATAAAACATAAATGGGAGCCGAAATCGTAAAATCGCTTTGTAGCTTTGTTATAACTGATTTAAACTGCAGACTCTAATTTTGTCGAGTCAGAAGACTGCAAAATATTTGCTAATTAGATAATTAACAAAATTTCCTTTCAATTGATAAATTAGCTATACTCATCATACTGTTTGTCTCGAAAAATTACATTGCATTGTATAACCAATTTGCAACAAAGTTACGAAGCAATTTTACGATATTGACTTTCGTATTCATTTAAAAAAATAATTATGAATTTTGCTGAATCCCGGATTTTATTCATTTTGTAGTGTTTTTTTTTTTTTAAGAAGGGCTTGATTATTTTTAGTTGTGCATTTGCGGCTTTAAGCATTTTATTAAGGAATGTGCAATTCCAAAAGTAACATGATTACAAAACCATTATTTCACCTAGTTTCATTTTTAAATGTGCCTACTTTTTACTCTACTTGGGTAATATTTTTAGCAAGAATTTTTTTTTAAATTTAATATGGCTATTTTGTGTTAGATATACAAGACATAAGGCCTAAGTTTACTTAAAACCAATTGTTTAGAACAGTATTGTGATGGTTTACTTAATTCGTAATATTTTCCAAGAAAATTTATTTACATTATCATGGAGTGCAAGCAAAACTCATGGTTATTATAGCTAAATAAAATAGTTTTTACGCATTTGTCAGTATTTTACCATGCAAATCCTCCAATCGTATTTCTCGTGACCGAGATTTTAATGTAAGCTTTAGACAAATATAGTGCCTTATGTAAATGATAAAGCAAATTATGTGGGCTCCAAACACCACTCTAATATTTTTTATAAATAAATTTTTTTTAAAAGACAGTATAACAATTAATTAGTAATGTAAACAAAATTACTAACGTGATTAAATGGCGTTGTGAACAGATCATTGTGTACTTCAGTTTGTTCCTTTGACACAGTGTCTTACTTACAAAATTTTAATAGCTATCAATAATATCGAAGTCCAGCACGTAACACTTGAATGTAAAAATATGGACTCATTTTCTAACATCCACGATGTAAATGTTACCACAGAAGTTTGTATGTTATTAACATAAGTGATCAACACTTATTGTAGGCCTAAATGTAACGCTGGATAACTTAGTTGTCCATATTCATGTTTCGTGATGGCATGATTCTCAGGTCCTGAAAATTCCGCATAAATTGAACCCAGATATACACCAAAAACACGTAAAACTTAAATTGTGTATTTCCAGCCAAAACAAACACTCGTCTGGTAAAGTTAATACGAACTGGACTACAGGTACACAGATAATGCAGATATATGAGTGGAAGCTTTACACGGAAATATGTCTGGTACATTCTGTATGGTTTGAAGACGTATGAAACAGGCTTAACAAGCTCCGCTCGATGCCACGATGTCACGTGATGACTGACCCAGATAGAACCAATGTGCGGATGCTCAGTTACAAATGTACTGCAGTGAGATTAATCATAGTACGGTGAGAATTGTGATCGAGTATATTATGAACGAGTTCGGCAAGCGAATATTTCCATCGCTAGTTGTGAAACTGGTGGTATTGTGTCAAACAGAATTCAAACTTTGCTAGTGGTAGACCACGGTTAAAAAATGTGATAATGTGAATGTGCTGCATGGACGCCTTTGCATAGGCGCACTCTAAAACAAGAATCAGTGAGAAATGTACCACTTCGGTAAAATTCTGAAACGTGATGGTCAAAAATGTGCAACTGAAGATGCTTGAACAGTTCTTATTAACTGATTGTCAGTTAATAATAGAGATTCATCAGTCATAAACAAATTGTTAACTGGAATTGCAGATATTAATATCACACTGAGTGTAACCACTAATTCGAATTTAGAATGTGAAGAATGTTTTGTGTCGGATGTTGCACAGCGGTGGAAGTAAAATTTTGTCTCGAATTTGTTTCGGAATTTGTACAAAGGTGAATATAATACACATATAGTATTTTTGGGAGGCTTCTTGGATGATGTAAAACGTAATTAAAGTTTAACTTACGTATCATTGTAATGGTAACCGAAAAAGTGAACAAGGGATTTTATCCATATCCCAACAGCAGCTTGACTCGTATTTGACTTTACAAAAGCTGTCAATTCATAGTTTCTTATGGAGTCGTACTCAATGAAATCAACAAACCGCAAGTAAAGTAGATTTGACTTCTCGTTTAAGATGAACTGAAAACTTGAAGTGAAAGTCAAGATGGCCGTTCACGGAGAGCCAGTAAATTATGTTATTTATATTAAAAACATATATTTCTCAGTATATTTTTCTTTGTTCGTGAAAAGTGAAACACAAGTGTCTTAAATAGTCGCGAAAATCCTCTGTAAAAGTGTTAGTAAATATTCGTAGGCTAACTGTTAAATTTAGTCAATAGATAGCGTTACTGTTTTGATGAATACTATTTTGAATAAGGAAAATATCTCACTAATTTAAGATTATTATCAGATTATTTACATGTTGTGCTTTTATGGCAAATATATTATGATTTAAGCACGATATTTCTCTTTAAAAAAAGTATTCTTAAATTTCTCTTATCTGTCATTACTAGTTTGTATTGTGTATTGACGAAATACTTAAAGTAGGTATTGGATTGTGTACGGACCTTCACCTGTAGTAGAATGAAGCTTATACGTATTGAGGGCTACACACAGACGATTGTTCCGCAGAGTTGTTGGAGCACGCCTCGTGCACGCTCAGTCCTGGAAGACGAGCCCTGATAAGGCGTGAGTGATGACACAGACGCATGTTACGTTGAACCGTCCGTCACCTGTATCACTGCTACATCGCGTCCACTGGGAGTTTGCGTGCACCTACGCCCCTTGACTCACCTCCGCCTGACAGCTCTTTAGTTATGCAACCCTGTCCTCACACTACTACTGTCGACTACGTGCATATGCCTGTTTAGCTCCGGCTGATGTCCACACCTTGTATAATTCCCCGGGTATTTAAGGCAGTTCGCGGTAAATTTACCACATTTGAGGACCTCCCGGTTTCCAATAATTACTAAAAAGTAATAAATTTTGAGTGTGGTATCGTATGCGCATTTTGATTGTTACTTGGGGGTTCTTTGATTGTGTTAAAAATCAGCATGAGAATACAAATTATTTGAAAGGGGAAAAATAACTAGAGTTCAAAATGCGCACTTTACCCCAAATCGCCTATAGCAGTCATCATGATCTAGGTTCGCTGCTAAATCGAACGACAAACGGAGGAAACCGAAACTAGTGAACACATATTCCTAATTTTGTCTGCTATTGTTGAAGTGTTGTAAATTGTGTACGTAACATGAAATTGGAGGAGTTCCTGCGGCCCAGTGGTCAGGCCACTCGCCTTCCACAGAGGCGACACGGGTACGATCCCCGGAGGGGTTGCTCCCAGATTTTTAGCATGTGGGAAACATTGTGGCTTTGCCGTTGGCCTGCGGGTTTCTTCGGGCCACTCCCCGTTTCCCTCGCTTTTACATTTCGTCGCTGCTCCATCTACTGGGTATTATTTCACGTCATCCTTCATTCAACTCTGGTCCACCAAGTTGTGGGTTGGCAATATACTGCCACACATCCTGTAGTCAGAATCGTGACTGAAACTGTGTAAGGAGAATCCTTGTTGTAGTGAACGGTCCACTGTGTTTCATCGCGATATTCTTATGTAAACATGAATTTAGAATGAACATATTTGGAATGCTAATGATCTAATCTAGTATGTTGATTATTTTGTATTTTTTGCATGAATACTACTAATCAAAAAATATGTGTTTAGTGATATGCCTAAACTGACCTGTCTCATAAGCTTCGTCAATCCAAGATTTAACTTAAAAACAACTACTTGATCGCACCAAGCCGAGCCGATTTCTCAATTATCCTGCCATGTTCAGTAGATAGGCGTCTCTAATTGATTATAACTTTTTGAAATATTTTTGCACTTGGAATTCATGATGAAACCAATCGTTTTTGACATCCGCCATTGCAGCAGATAAAACTAAGAATGAGGAAAAAAAGAACTACAAAAGCGAAGCTTTGAGTTTGGCTGTGGTCAACAGTAATATTCATTAAAAAAAAAAAAAAGTGAAAATACTGTAGCTACTAACTGAGTCACATCACACAAAAAATCTAACAAACATAACACTAAGAAAACTAAAAATATCCAGACAATTGCTAAGCCGGGAATAATATTATCAACAAAACAATGCTATCAGTGATGACGTCATAAGCACAAAACTAGACGACACAACAGTGGCGGCACAGAATAACACAATAGTTTTTCTTGGACGAGCTGGTCGCAAAGTTTTGGCACTGACATGCGTGACTAGTGCTAAACTCGGCTAGTTTCTTTTATGGATTTTTCCTGTCTTTTTTCTCGTATAGTATAGTGCTGCGAAGTCCAAGCCAATTAATTATAATTTGGTTATCAATTTACGTGTCATTTGTGAATATAATTAAAAAAAACTGTGCTAGCTGTAAATACAGGTCGAAACAAGATTGCGTGTCAATATTTATGGAGAACAATTCCATATCTGGAGGAATAAAAATGTTATGCGAATATAGGTTTGAAATCGCACCGTTACTGTACTACATGTCCCATGACTTACAGTGTATGACGCGCAAGTTAGATAATATATCTATGGAATTCTATAACGGACAATGCCTACCGTCCAATTAAATACAACTCGTCTATGTAGTTGCCAATTATAGCTTAAGGCCATGCTCTCTTGTTTCTAAATTTTTTTAGCGAAACTAATTCTTACGCCTAAACGTGAGTGGATATCAAAAATCAGTCTGGCCGTTTTGTTTGAAATCACCCTCTTCATGTCGGCTGATATTTTTCAAGGCAGGAAATACTATTCTTTTAGCTAATTATGTAATTAATGATATTCTGGTTAATTGACGTTTCGGTCGAAACCGTATAGTTTCTTATTTAAAAAAAAAAATTGCTATCACGGCCAAAACCATTTTAAACAAAGTTAACCAAACAGATTTTGATACCTGTTTTTGTTTAATCTGGAAAAAAACAGTAGAAACAAGAGAGAATGACTTTAAATTGCATTCCTCAGTCAAACGTTCCACTCCACTATACGCCATGTACTGCCTGCGAACTGCAGTGCAGAAATGGTACATTTTTGGACCTATATCCATATAATATACTTCTTGTTCACCAGTATGTCAGGATTATATTTTCGAAATATTAACATGACATTTTCAACAATCTGTACATTCCCATTAAATATTCCAAACGTAAAATTATTTTAAATAAGTGTTAACGGCTGTCTATCATAGAGGTAATCTACGTAATGCGTCAAATGGCAAACCCTAATTTCTGCGAAAAATATATAATAGGCCTACTGTAAAACGACTGGGTTTTATTAACAGTGTCTCTCTGTAGTGAAAATAAACATCCAAAAATGCCCCTCTGCGGAGAGTTATGCTAATTTTATAAACCCGTTATTTGCGAAAGGTCCTTTGATGTAATTGAGGAGATTTTTTGGGGAAAAGAATTTAATGATTAACATTTTTAATTAAATTTTTAGTTCGCAAAACTCGCATTTGAATAGTTAAACGCTGGACATATTTTACTTTCCAGTTTTTCTTGAATAATCAACAACTGGTTAGTAGTGCGTTTATAATATACATTATACTTGTTTAGCGTTGTATTCTTAACGCCTATGTTTGGGAATCATTATTCTAGATTTAGTCATGAAGTTACAACGATGAAGACCGCGGTGGCCGAATAGTCGGACAATTCGCCTCGCACCAAAGCGATACTGTTTCGATTCCTGGCGGGGTCTGTCCCCGAAATTTTACATGCGGGAATCTTGCCGGACGATGCCGTTGGTCGGCGAGTTTTCTCGGAGATCCCTCGTTTCCCCCGTCCAATCATTCCGGCGCCGCACAATACTCACATCATGTCACCCCTCACTAGCGCTAAAGACCTCGATGTTAAGCGCTGACCCAAATATCTTACTCAGCTACAACGCTACACTAAACTTTGGAATTGTTACGCTCCAATTGCATTTATTCCCTTGAGATAGAGTTCATGGCGTGCTATATTCTTCCGTCGAGACGTTAAGCCGTTCTTTCTACATATCTCGACGTACACACGACAATCCAAGCTGTTTGTTATTTACAAGTTTGCAGGGAAAGTATTCAAGAGAGTTGCAAATATTTATGAATATAACTCTGAAAAGTTTGCTTTCATTCATGTTTAGTCTTTCCAAAGTATTTGTAACGAAGCGCATTCAACATCTCGTGCCATCAATTAAAAACTAAAAATTCGTTCTAGCGTCAATGTAGAATATTCGCTGTGCTCGCAATAGGAAGCCATTTTATTTTTAGCTGAATTAAACCAACACTTCACAGCGATGTCTCACCTAGCGAGTTGAATAATTATTTTTTTATTTTATTTATTTATTTTATTATTATTATTATTATTATTTTTTTTTTTTTAGTTTTTTCTGAACACAGAAAAGAAAAGTGTAAAATTGGCTATTATAGCGCAAATTCTATTTACCTTGCGCTACAGTAATATTTTGTCACGTTTTGATCAATTTGGCATGTTTTGTTTGCAGACTATCAGAAAAACTCATTGCACGTGCGTATACAACGCAGGATCAACTCCTTTGCACAAATATCCGTTAATCGACTTTTACTAAAACGTTAAGGTATTCATAACAGACAGGCTTGACGCTGAAAAATTGTTAGGCGAAAATGAAACTCTAAAGGTTATTTATAAGAACATTTGTGGTGATACATTAAAAAAATGGGATTTGAACATAAACTACAACTATCGTAAATTATTTGTAGGGCTAAATTAACAACACATCATTAAAGACTTACATGATCAGTTATATTCTGAATGACTGGGATTTGTTAAATGATAAACCTACAGTAAAAACTCCGAGAACTTGTTTGTATTCTATTTTATTATAATTTTCTCATAACTTTGGATTTTATAGAAACTAATAATTGAAAAATAAATTAATAAACATCTGAAATAACATGTAAAATACTTTCTAAATAGTAATAGCAGCAATTAACACATATACAGTGTGGGGCAACTACCATACTTCAGCTTGTAAGGAGTGCATATGTTGAGCATTGTTACAATACAAGTGTGGTAATATCAGTATTATTGCACTGTATCGTAAAAATGTATAAACTACAGTTGATGTATAGGAAACAGTATAACCATACTCACTTAACACTCCTATACAAAGCCATGTTTTGTTTACAAATAATTTTATAAACGTGTCTGCCTATAAATTTTGTAAATGGTCTATATAGTGTATTAATTCTAGTCTTACATAGGTTTCATTTCTTAGTTTACGTTTGGTTCCGCATGTGAAGGTGTTTTATAAAACACGTCGTGCTTTCAGAAGAAGCATTAACAAGCAGAATCACTGATACACCTCCATTTTCTTTAGAGTTCGCAGTTGGCACTGTGGCTAGAGAACTCACCTCCCACCAAGACGATCCGGGTTCAATTCCCGGCGGAGTTGTTCCCCGGATTTTCGCATGTGGGAATAGTTTTGGGCGATGTCGCTGGTACGTGGGTTTCCTCGAGGAGCTCCCGTGCCCCCATTCCCCTCATCACGGAGCTGCTCTATACTCACATCAAGTCACACCTCACCAGCGATGAAGACTTAGGTGTTGAGTGCTGACCTCAATCTCTGCACTTCACTTTCTTCATTATTAAAATTTTACAGTAAGTTCTTTATTTTGGAATTAAAAGGCAATTTTTTGTTGGTTGGTATTGCCTTCCTCATTTAAGCTTACATAGGGTGATTGGTTTGAATGAACTTATTTAGAGCAACATACCTACGTAATTACGTACCCTATTTAAAGGTAATACAGAAACTAAGACAGCTTACGTTAACGTTTATTTTTTAGAGAGACAAGTTTTGTTTAAAAAAACCTTAACAAAGCCATAATTTAATCGTTCTACTTATAATTAATACGTTACCAGCTTTGGGTCACAGAGTTCAAAGTTAGTAAAATTAAGTTGTTTAGCTTTAGTTACAGTCTAAACGAACTCTGGCGGTTTATTTTACTATTGTGAAAGTTAATGTTACACAAATTACAAGTTTCAATTTTATAGAGCAAAAACTTTAAAAGACCACGAGAGAGATTTACAGCCACAATATTAATGTTGTATGACAGGTCTCCTTGTTATAGGAGATAAAGAGCCTGACTGCCAATAAGAATGCTCCGGGTAAACGTTGCAGTTTTATTTATGCCTACAGTAAATTATTATGCATATCACCCTGTAATGACATTCCGTTAACTGGGCAGAAAATGTTCAATAACTTCACTAAGTGAATGCTAAACGACGCGTGTATTACATGTTAGCTAATTTGCTTGTATTGATTTTAACATAAAGGTGAGTGGTTGGGTTTGAATTAGTGGTTAGGACGTTGGTCTTCTATACCAAGGCGCTCTGTGTTCGATTTCCAGCGGAGTCTACCCTGATTTCTGCGTTTATTAATCGTGCCGGACGCTGCCTTTGGTCAGGGTGGTTTCCTCGGGGGTCTTTCGTTTTCCCCTTCCCTTCATTCCGGCTCTGATCTTCATTAATTTTCCATCATTCCTCAACAGCGCAGAAAACCTTGCTGCAAAATTCTGGTGAAATAATTATGTATGCGTTCTCTGATACACACATATAGAATGTTCCAGAATTAGTGGCAGTAATTCACATGGATGGTAGAAAACTCAAAAACAAAAAAATTTTTTCAAATAACATTTGTCCGGAAATGACACCCTGCGAAGTTTCAAGTGCAAACACAAGTGCGCACGTTTGGATTCCGCGCGCTTCGAGTCACTATGGCAGTTGCTGAAAGGATTAGTGATCTGAGCCGAGCGGAAGAAACACAACATGTAGTAGGAGAGTGGCGAGATATCAACGCATCTGCTCTATACATATACAGGGTGGACCAGAATTCATGTGCCAAAGTCCGGGAGGGGATTCGTTATGGAAAATAAGGTGGGGTATATAAACCAACACTATTCTGTGGTAAATATTAAGGGAGCTACGCCACGTTGAAAAAAATAATTTTTTAAACATTTTTCGAAAAATACTAGAAAATATAAGAGATAGAGCCACCAAAATTGGC
>PNEQ01091457.1:0-26462 GCA_003012365.1 Medauroidea extradentata | reverse complement strand
GGGGGGGGGGGGGGGACAGGAAAAAACTATTTTCCTTTGTTGTGAAAACAGGAAAAATTAGATTTTATCATCAAGGTGGAAAACTGCAGAAAATTGAAAGAAAAAAAATTGCAATAAAAATGATCATGCAGTTTCTGAATTACAAATCTGGATGGTACGCTAAATGTGTTTACATTCGGGCCTACCTGCCAATACACATAGTACCCTACTAGCAAAATGAAATAACCAGTAAATGTAACGTAAAAACTTGGTACAGAAAAATAAACAATATGCACATGAACTAACCGGAAATACTCAATCATACCCAACTTACAGATAATTATTAATTATCTTGCTGCTTGCATCAACTGGCTAATTGGTGAACTTAACTGTTGTATTACAATTGTCAACTGTATGACTTGCCGTTTTCTTCTTGTGAAACTCCAACTCTATGATATCTTGCCACATTCCTACACCTTGCTAGTAAGCAAACGTTCAGAATGAATCACACAGGCCAATTCTCCGCTTTTCTCATTTTTATTGACCTTATATAAGTTACAATATATTATTTAGCCACTACAGGTTTAGTATAATTTTACAATGATTTTAAAGAATTTTTTCCAATTTTTCCAGAAAATTTGAAAAAAAAAAAAAAAAAAAAAAAAAAAACGACTTTTACCTGTTTTTTTTATTTTCACCAATTTTCCCGGAAATGTTAGAACCCTAGCCTCGACCACGCCCTGCCCGGCCCTCACATTTGTTTACCGATATATACCATTTAAATATATACGATGTGTGGTTTTTACATATGCTTGGGGTGGAATCGGCCTTGGTCTTTATTAAGGAACCATCGTATCGTTCGCCTTGAACAAATTCGAGAAGCCATGGAAAACCGAAATCAGGATGGTCGGATCCGGGACTTGAACCGGGAAATACTTTTTGGACTACCTGTACACACGAAAATAACACACAGTTCGAAAAATGAAGGTATTTTAAAAATTAACCACGTTTATCAGAGACACAATTTTCGACACTCACTAAATGGCTAAACCTGCCGTTATAGACTGCCTAACGCGACAGAAATACCAACCGCTCCGTAAAACACGTGTTTGCTTCTAAACCATCCTTACCACGAACAAAACAATATGGTCATCGTTTAAAGTCACATAGGAAAGATAATAATAAACCAACATTGCAAGTTAGTTGAGTGGCTTGTGAGTAGATATGCAGTTGCAATACACACGCCTTAGAGCTGCAGCGATGTTGTTGTCTGACACACAAACCCAGCATATCTTCTATGATGCAGTCTGCTCAGAGAGGCAAGCGGCGTGTACTTCAGCCTTACATCTGCTGTACAACATCCGTGCAACACACTGAGTTTCGCCTGCATATTAACAGTATTTAAGAAGGTTGTTGTGTTCCACTGTTGCATGTTTCTCTCGTGTAGCTGCAAACAGCCAATTAGCAGGATATTAAAGGAACCGGACAATCACTACACAATATTTCACTATTTGTATATTATTACATTATTATAACAATTATATCTTCTACGATGAAAGTCACGAGAGGCGACAGATCGCACAGTGGTCACAAATAAAGCTGCTCACGAAATAAAAAACTAGAAGATGATGAGGACGTGTAATGACTATTGTTCTACACTTAATATACTATTCCACGAATATTAACTACAGTTGGCTTGAATCTCCTATATTAGTACGAGGTCAACGCGACGGAAAAGTACATAATTCCACCTAGTTATTTTTACATTAAAAATACACATATTTAATGCTGTAATTCCTATTAAAAAGAACAACTAATTTAAATAACGCATATTAACATTCAGAACGCGCCGTATTGCAAAGTACGTTTATATTTTTCTGTCTACACATTGGCCAGCAGAATAAAGTCTTGTTCTGGGCAAAAATTTTACTAGAAAGGTGCTGCACGAAAAGAACGAGCACAGTCGAATGTAATTTCATATCTATGAAAGGAAAACTGTACAACGTGCAATTGCTCGTTTGTCATGTCACGTGGCTACTGCATTGTTACAGGAATGTCTTCAGACACGAAGCTAGGATCTAGCACACGTGTGTGTTTATCCTGTCGTTCAGAAATATTGTCGGTTTAACACGAGTGGCTCATGCAGCAAACATTAAACAACCGTAGCATCATTCCACACAGTCCACCTTTGACAGTTCGGGGAAGAGATAATATCATGGTTCAACATCTATACTTAGTGTGGATATATTTTACGCTCAGCAAAGACTACTTCTTCAGGTTGAAATAAACTGAAATACGTGAGACCACATTTCGGTAATATGTACATATACAGTACGTTGCAAAATTCCATGTCAATATTGTAGGGAAACATTCCTCACGTGTAGAGGAACAAAAAGTGTTATATGAACATAGGTCCAAAAACGCACCGTTTCTGCATTACAGTTGACATAACATGTTACTACGCCACTAACACACAGACAGTAGCAACAACTGTGACACAACAACATTATCGTGCCAGCGCGCTATCTACCATACGTCATGTATGCCAACTGTAGCACAGAACCTGTGCGTTTTTGGACCTATGTTCATATAGACCTAACAGATTTTGTTCCTATACACGTGAGGATTGTTTCCCTACAATACTGACATTGAATTTTGCAACATCCTGTATGTGTTTCATTAACTGTGTGGCTCGATACTTTGCTGTGGTCTAGCGACCAGAGATGACATGATATTGGCGCCAACTGTTAGTTTGGAGCACGTGTACTGAACATATTGTACGGATTGTACAATAAACTTTATTATATGATTGTTTCAAGTCCTGATTGATCTCATCTGAATTCATGAGGTTTTCCCGTCCCACAGAGGGTAAATAAGGTAATAAATTCTAACATGAAACAGTTATCAAATGGCATCACTCGCCTGGCAAAGCTTTCAATATTTTATATTTGACAATAACAAGACAATAAACATACAACTGTTTGTTTCACACCGACCAGGTCGCGACCTAAGCAGTTTAGTGAGGCTGGTAAGAGTACACGTCCATATATATTATCCAAAATCTTCTATTGAGAAAAATGGGCCGATGAAAGTTGAACAATTGTTTATCAAAAATAAAGCAATGTGTCGTAACAATTATCGCATGTCCGTTCACAGATTTCTGCGTCACAATTATAAAACAAGAAATTCCACAGGCCAGTATGTATCCACGGAAAAATAGTGAAGAGATGTTGGTCAGCGCTTGACATCGAGGACTTGAGCGCTGGTGAGAGTGACATGAGGTGAGCATGGAGCAGCGCCGGAATAAAAAGGCGGGGAAAACGGGAGATCCCCGAGAAAACCCGCCGATCAGCGGTATCGTTCGGCACGATTCGCACATGCGAAAATACGGGGACCCACCCCGCCGGGAATCGAACCCGAATCGACTTGGTGGGAGGCGAGAGGTCTGACCACTCGAACACCGGAGCCTCCAGACGAACTTAAAATGCACTTTGCAATGCAACATTTTGTAGGTAAATACGTCATAGTTTATGAGAAAAAATTCAATGTAGACTGTAATTGTTAATGGAATATACATAATGAAAGTTGTAAATAAACTGTGGAAGGAAAATGCCTGCCAACGTTCGACTCGTGTTATTATTGGCGCGCGTTGCTTCAGTTGGGACCACTGTGTGGCGACAGTCAGTTCGGTGACCAGCGCTTAGGGGCTGTGCTGTCACTGATGTTGTGTACATCGATAGCCCTTAAGAGTGTTCAAGTGCGATAACTTCATCATTTTATATATTGATATGAAATAAAATATTGTGACTTTCGTAGACGATCATTGTGAGTACAGTTTCCTCTTAAAGACAATTTTATCTTTCATAGTATTTCATAACGGTGTGTTAAAGTCAATATTTGCTTGTAATGTTGCCATGCATATAGTGAAAACCAACTGTCCTACTTAAATAAAATAATTCACTGTGAACTTACATGCCATCAGCTATGCAATAAAACATTTTAAAAAAATCCACAACGTAATATTTTGAATATTAAAAAAATCGCATAAGTACATGAATAATTGCAAATTCAACACATTTTTTAAATATAAAAAAGGTAATGGGATGTTTTTGTAAAGTTTTATTGCGTAGTCCACAGCATGTCATTTCCCTGTGAATTATTTCACTTACGTAAGTCAATTGGTATTCACTATATGCATGTCAGCAAAACACGCAAATTTTGACTTCGATCCAACATGTTGGGAAACTATGCGACCTAAAATTGTTTAGTAAAAAGAAACTGCATTCACAAGTAAAGATTACAAAACTAAAACGATTTAATATAAATATAAAATCAGGAATTTATTGCACTCGCTTTGACGTCTCTCGACCTTCTACACGCACAATGCCGCTGCTAGATGTTGCCTCAACAGTTTCAGCTCGAGTTTATACATTTTTGACGATAATTGTTTTTTAAAACCAAACTGTTTTTAACTACGTGCTCAGATTTAGTCAAGACAAAACACAGCATGATGGGAGCTAATTAGTTAATGAAATTTCCTTTCAATCGATTAATTAGCTAAAATCTTTATACCGTTTGTCTCGAAAAATTCCATTGCATAGCAACCCCAATTTGCAACTGAGTTACAGAGTAAATTACATTATCGGCTCTCACCTGGGTTTATAAAAATAATTCTCTCGAAACCCGAGCATCTTGGGCGCCATTAAACACAGCAAACACTCCTCTTAACATCACGACTGGTAATTTAACAAAGATTTACATAATGACCTAATATCGACATCGAAGAATCACTACCTTGTTTTGGCACTAACGTATACTTATTTGTGCCTTAATTTAGTCTCGACAGTAATTACCCTGTTTTTCCACTTAAAATATCACACATATTTTAATGAAAATAAGGCAAAATTGGTCAAATATATTTTTTTTTGCTGGAGAACTGTGATTTTTAAAAAAAGAAAACTACATTTCTTTGTGCACTACATGAATGCACATAGACTCGATATGAGGTATTTGCACCAATGTGCAGATACTTAGTAAGACGTGTTGCTAGTAACATTTCATCTGTAACACCAGTTTAGCATATCTGCTCAGAGAATGTTTTTTTTAAAGAAAGGTAAAAAGTAACTGCCACTTAAAGACGCCATATTTGATTGTAGTCATATCGGATGTCTTTAAAAGACGAGTAGAATTATTTGTGTGTAAAGAAGGAAAAGACATGTCAGTACGTACAGTTCAATTGTTCGTATTTTGGAACGAGCAATACTATGACAGTGTTGTACATCTAGTCTGCATGATGTTGCACTACAATGACGGCGATAGTGACCGGGTAGCAAGCATGTTCTAAGGTCGACTATTGCTAGCTTGCCATATTCCTCATCGCCTTTAAGCGCAGAGATAATATAAGGTAAGTGGGCTGCACATCTCGTCGACAGCAAGGTCGTTACAGACAATGTCACACAACTTGGTAGGAGCTGGGTGAGGCATATGAAACCATCCCAGCAATCACCTCGAGCGATTTAGTGAAACAATGGACAACCGAAATCAGGACAGCCGGAGTCAGGTATCGAACACAGGTCCTCCTGAGTGCGAGTCTAACGTCATACAATTGCGCCACATCGCTCGGTACCCAACTTCGTTTTTTAATGTAAACCACCTCCATACGTTTTGTATAGCCTTATCGAATATATTAGCTGTGCAGATTAATAATTTCCCACAGTTTGCAAAGTTATCAGATGTTTTCACTTATCTCTGCTCCTTCACTTGAGAAATACGCGAGAGTATCACCTTCAACATTGTTGACGTCAGTGCATACTTCAGCGCTATCATAATCGTCTCTAGAAAAAAATCCTTGCTATGATTTAATTGTTTAGGAATGTCATTTAAGACATCTATTTTACAGCTACTTTATAATGAAAATTGTAGTGAGAGTGAGAGAGATTTTGGGCAGCGCTTAACATCGAGGTCTTTAGCGCTGGTGAGCGGTGACATGAGGTGAGTACGGAGCGGCGCCGGAATAATGGCCGGAGGGACGGGAGATCCCCGAGAAAACTCGCTGACCAACGGCATCGTCCGGCACGATTCCCACATGCGAAAATACGGGATAGACTCCACCGGGAATCGGAAACCGGATCGCCTTGGTGGGAGGCGAATGGTCTGACCACTTGGCCACCGCGGACTGTTATGAGGTTTGTAATTTGTATAGTGGAGCTCAGTAATAATACACAGAATGAGCTTACTCAATGGGGACACACTGCAGAAAACGACACATGAGAATGAAAAACACGTATGTTCATACAGCCAGAAGCACTTTCGAAGGAAGGTACACCCACTGGAAGATGGAGATGAAATATCTTGAACGGTGCAGATGTCAATGACTGGAAGCACACATGAGAACACACCAGGCTAGTGGCAACTAGTGTTTTAACTCCACTCTCTAGAGGGCAGTAATGTTGTCCATGATTGTGGACCGCTCATACAACGTACTTCACAGCAGTTGCCGACACGTCACAAGACTGGTTGTGGCGGTATAGTGCAGCGCCGGAGACGATGACACCTACCTGAAAGATGTTGTGTGCGGAACCTATCCAGGACGTGAAGCCACTGGAACAACACGTTCTTGCTACCTGTAACGCCATTCGGTTGCAGGATGTCATATCTGAATGTGTGCATCTTTAGCTGCTGCGTTGTGTACACACATGCTTAGAGTCCCGTGGACGCCACTTTATACTACTACAAATAGTGGCTAGATAAGCCTAGCCTATGGATTGTTAATGTATAAAGTAATTGATTCTATGAAAAATGTATTTTTAGTAATGTAATTTTATATCCTGACCTGTTATGTAATATGTAATTATTATGTTTTTATGTTTTAATATTTTATATTTTTATAAGACAAATTCTATATCCTCAAGTAGTGTTACTTCAATTGAATGATGGAAATAAATAAAACAATTAATAAAAAAATCACGTCACACGTGTATATGTATGTATTGTTGCGAGCAGCAAGTTGAAACAGCTCATGTATCTCTTTGTGTATTGCCGGAGCAGCGAACTGCACGCCTATCTCGAGTTTCGTCAACACTCTGACAACAGTACATATCACGGCTGGGAGAATTCTTCTACATACTCACTGCTCCTCGACATGCCTTGCCCCTGATGCGACATGTTGCTCCGAGATAGAGAGTCACCGCGATATTTCTGGACTCTTTAGTAGTATATAAGGGGAAGGTGCTGCATCATTGACAGGGTAGTTTTGGCCGAGAGGCATCTTGTGCGTGAGTGAGTGTTGTCAGCGAGGATGTTTTGGAACCACACATCGGGTAAGGACATTGGGTTCACCATTTGTGAGTGTATAGTAGAGAGAGTTATGAACAGAGAGCTTATATGGAGGACTGGGACTTAAGTGTTCCGAATATATAACCATTATGTATATAGTAATTATTTGGTTTACCCTCTAGTAACTTGTGACACTCGTGGCTTTAACAGAGACATTTAATAGTGTTTGATCGTTAGTTAAATGCAGGTATTTCTGTGTAGGTAAACAGATTAGGATTCACTTTACTTATTTTTTATTTAATAAAAAGCTTTCGTCACTTAGCGTACCTTGCCCATCCTGTAACAATGTGTGCATTAGCAACACGAGTAATAAAATATAAACAAAAAAACTATTAACTATAAAACACATTTTTTTAAATCAAACATTTTATGTTCCTTTTGGTTGGAAAATTATTTTCTTCGCTATTTCTAAAGTATAGATGTCCCGAGAACGGATGGCTACTATGCAAGTTATGCCCGAAGTAAATGCCTTCCGAGCACATATAGAATACACGTTAGCAACAATTCTAGTAAATGCTATATTAGTGAATCTAACGGTACCATAGCTTATATTTTATTTAGAAACATGCTTACTAATAACTTTGGACAGACGAACATTCCATTGTACCAAAACAGCCTGACCGAACTGAAAACTAAGAATTCCAACGAAGAGCATACCTGTCTCATTTCACATCAGACGATAAACTAAGATATAAGCAACTAACGTGGACATAAAGATCGAGATGTTATGTGGCCACGACCAGTCTTAACAACTCCACAGAAAACTCACTTCGCCGCTGATTTCATCAACAACGAATCACGAACAAACACTGAGTTATCATGCACACAATCCGTCCATCACATGTTAAATATCACCACAAGACAATATGATGGTTGGCTGAAACTTCTAACCTTTAGATGAAGGTTAAGGTCATCAGAATAAATACAGCAGCTGAGGAGGCTGTGACGTTAACACATGGCGAGTACTGCCAACTTGTCACATGCCCTCGGACTATATACTTGTCTACTTGCCTCACTGCAGTAAGATAAAACCAATATAAAATATAAATATTTGAGGTTTCTGTGAGGAATAGTTAAAATACAGGTTGTAGATGAAGAATGTATGCGCCTGAGCGAACTGAGGTCGCCAATGAAAATACGGACCTTAATTTATGTTGGTTTTTTGCAAGTTTGGAAAAATGTTTTTTTTATAGTTCTGAGTCTTAACTCAGTCATCTACATATGTTATTACCAGTGTGTTTAAATAAATTCACTCCATTTAAACCTTAGTTACCAAAACCTAGCTATTCTGTGTCATGTTTTTGAATGCAAAACGGATAAACCACAGGGTTAAAGACAAGAGCAATACCATGTAGCACTATTCAAATAATAATAATAATACTAATAAACTCCAGTGTGAATAAAAGACAAGTTCACTGTACGTCACGGACACTGTCGCCAAGAGGATCTACTTACAGGATTTTCAACAGTGCTTCAATGTACTTCAGCTTCACGCATGTTTTCCGTCAGAGATGCTGTCATGTGACATGACAGTGTTGGACACAACTGGCATCGTCCTTGAACAACTATCGCCAGTTCGACTTGTTTTACCTTTGTTTTTCTCGGTTCATTCTTGGTTTTCTGAGAAGACATAGCATTGCAACGGTGCGTCCAAAAATATTTCAATAAATAGTCAGATATATTCTAAAAAATTACATTTCCCATTTAAAACTAAGGCGAAAATTTGTGTCTTCATTCAAATCCAAACATATCCGCCCCGCTGTAATTGTTCATTCGTAACAAATACACTATATCTGCAAACTTGAGAGAGGCGCAGTGTTTCAAAATGTAACCACGATCATAATATTAACTCAAAACTTAACATATCATTTATCTTAAATAATGAACGAAATATAATGTTGGCACATACCGTATTAGTAACCATAATTTGGCCATTAAAACGACGAACAATAATAAACCTGTCACATCTCGTTTTCCGTAGTATTCTTACATAGTAATATTTTTTTTCTTTCCTGTAAAATTGGATTAAGTAGACACGTGTGGTTCTTAAAGCTCGCTCTTCGTGTTATGCATTTAGCTAGTTTTGAAGGTTACAGCAACTTGTCTACATACATACACTTTAGGCCGAACCTCATTTACAGCTGTACAATTTATATCCATAGCTGCTTGAAGTGTTTTGTTACAAGCTCTTGTGACCAACACACCATTAATTCCACCACAGGAATATTTACACCATGTTAGTTATTGGTGATGTTCTTGGTCTTATAATTGGATGATTTTATGAAGAAAGAGATCATCCCACATTTGAAAAAGTAGAACATATACAATTCTAACTAAAATATTTTTTATTGTTTTCTTAATTAATATATCTTCAAATACCCTACCTCTGTTTGACATTAGTTGCTTAGCTACTGAAGTTTTAACATAGTAATTCAGGAGCTTGTTTTTTGTCTGTTCTTTACGTCTGTGGCTTGTATGCCTTCTGCATAACGCCATTCAATTACAGGTCTGGACACTTGTCCATGTACCGATGCTACTGATTGAAAGCGCCACAAATACTGATATGTTTCAACAATGCTATACAGGATGTCCTGAAACAACAGCACAATAACCACACCACACCAATCCTGGGCTACATTGAAGACGAAAATGTAAGTGGCAAAATGTTGTGCAACATTTTACTTGCACAATGTGGCAACACTGCATGGAGATGCGTAGAAACACGTTCGGACTGCTCGGGATTTTTACCTGCACTCATACATAGTATGCATGTCAGAACAGTAGAACTAAGATAAGACATATATCTGTGGAATGCAAGAGGGAACTAACAACAGTGCTATGTTGCCAAATTACTGATGCAAAATGTCATCGTACAACATTTTGCAACTTACATTTTCGTCTTCAATGTACCCCATAATTGGTGTGGTGTGGTTATGTGGTTGATTCTGGACATTCTATACAGTCACACTACTAGTGCCCCCAGCGGCTCCGATACGAACTTGCTACTCTTAGTTGCATTTACAGTAATGTTAAAACAACACCAGTGTGTCAGTGGCGCTAATCAGTCTATATGAGGGTCAATTTACAATGCCTTTGTCCTCGCATGTTTCTCTATGGCCGCGGCTTCGTTTCCTCAGTGGCTTAGGTCACGGCCATAGAAGATCAGTAGAGATGATGGTTTATCGCAGGAAAACTTGACTATTTGCTAGGCTTCAACATACGTTCAACTTAT
Source organism: Medauroidea extradentata (assembly GCA_003012365.1). Taxonomy (NCBI): domain Eukaryota; kingdom Metazoa; phylum Arthropoda; class Insecta; order Phasmatodea; family Phasmatidae; genus Medauroidea; species Medauroidea extradentata. The sequence goes on along the minus strand of PNEQ01091457.1, from coordinate 15,916 downwards.
CAAAAGATTACTGGCTTTTCCATGTACGTGGAGCTACTGCCCTATTTGACTGAGCCAATAAGAATGCTGCTATTTTAATATTTAATGCATGTTATTGGTCTGCAGACAGCTACGTTGTGGCAGTGTTTTCAAGGCTATGTTGACGCAAAATATTTTCGCGATATACCATCATCTCTAAAGATCAGGTCTGGACCACAGCCGTAGAAGAACAGGTCTGGACACTCGCCTGGAAACTTGACCCACTTGTTGTTTGGCTGTAGTTCACCAAGTTACCGTGAGTGTTGTGAGTGTTGGCGCTACTATCAGGGCTGTTGATCTCAAACTCCGCCCACTTTTTTCCAGTGTTTAAATGATAAAGTAAATAAAGATTGCTGAAGCCATAATTTAGGATTGTGAGCTAAGAGAGTATTTCAAAAATTGATAAAAAATACGTTTTGATAAAAAGTGAGAGGGAAGTGGGCGGAGTTTGAGCTCGACCGCCCCGATAGTAGCGCCAAACACACATACATTCTCGGTAACTTGAACTACAGACAAACAACAAGGGGGTCAAGTGTCCAGGCGAGTGTCCAGGCCTGTTCTGCTACGGCCGTGGCTTTGGTGGAAAATCAGCAGAGAAGCATGCAGCTAATAACACCATTCCAACTAGTGAATAGCAGCAATCAAGCAAGTAGCACAGTTCCAGTGGTCGAGCATATGCAGCAGCAAGGAAGACTTACCACTACGTTATTATGAAAGAATCCTTCCACGTGCGCCTAGATTTACAGATCTAAATTAAATGATGGTGTATATTTGAACCATTTTATGCATAAAAGAACCAAGTGCCATTGTGATGCAACTGATAAAATCTAGGTTCAATGATATAAACACCTGCATTTAATTACAATTGAATGCATGACAAAATTGCAGAAAATGATTCCGTACAAGGACATATTACACGTTATTAATGTATGTAAGTTTAAAATTCATGTATTTTGCTACTAATTTCAGAACAATAAAATATCGTGCTTGGTTCCTTTATGCATAATATGGTTCATTTAGAAGAAGTGTACGTACGTTAAGTCAGATTACATAACACACATGAGCATTAGTAGCATTACATTTTGTGATGTATGGTTAAATGTCAGCTTCCCTGCTGCACTGCAATTATTCTTACAAAAAAAAACTTTGAAATAATATCATAGCAAAAGTTCTTCGTTGCCATTGTACATGCACTGGGTAGAGAAACGAGGACATACATTTATAAATTAAATTCAGATATAAAAATTGTTTTAATCTTTTATAGGCAGGAGGTAAAGTAACATTCAAGTTTTAGTAACCCCCAAAGGCGACTGTCATTCTTCTGGAAATGTCAGGTTACACCTTATATATAGCATACCCTTGCTTTGGCTCTTTGTAAATTTTGTAACTTTTAGAGTAGAATTCTGGACTGGACTGAACTTGGACAGGAGTCAACACAGAACGAATGAGAAGTAAACAAGAACTGAAATGCTGTTCACAGTAAAAGTTTCAATCCTGATTAACATGTAAATATGGAGTTTACCTAGACTGAACACTGCCAAACATTGAAGAACAAAAGACCGTAGAAAATAAAAGTGGCACACATTTGCCGTATATTTTGCTTGAATTTATTCGTACTAATATTTAAGTTATTTTGCACTTCCAATAATCTTTATAACATTAAACAGTCTTATTTGGCTATTGCAGGAGGATTCTAACCTCTTACGTAACGAAACAAACGAGTGAATATGTCGATGCGCGCCATCTTCGTTCAGTTCAGTCCAGTAAGTGTTAAATTTGAACCGGGATTCTTCAGTCCACTCCTAGTTCAATCCGGATTGAAGTGTTGCAGTACTCTAAACGTACTGAGTGTTCCTCGTGCTATTTCCATACCTACAATCTGGAACAGGTAACTACTAGTTTGACTTTGCCTGAATTCGACACCAAGGTTCGATCACTGCGAAAAATTATCGATTACTACAGACTAAAGCCTGTAAGTAATTAAATATGAAGGAAATTTAACTTATAAATACTGCATCACGAATAATAACTACGGTTGGAGTCGTGGTGACATGAACGAAGCTCTGCCTGTTGATGTAATATTAATGAGAAAATTCCCCTTCCAAAGAAGAATATGAACACAGAGATGTAATGTGACTCCAGGACTGTCTGGACATAAATTATGGGCGAAGACCACGGTCGTAGAAGAACAGGTCTGGACACTCGCCTATCTAACAACGTATTTTGCTTGACCCTCTTGTTGTTTTTCTGTTTGACCACTGCAGTGAAATTTTTGTTTTAATGCCATATTTTAAGGGAATTTTCTTAACACAAAAATAACACCATCTGAAAGCCTTCAAACCGTATTCATTGTTGTCATTAATCGCCTGGCGTAATAGTATTTTCATTTCATTTATTCACTTTCTCTGAATTGATCGTAGTCTGATGTGACACAGCTTGAATTAATGTCGGAAATTTTACAAAGCAATAGTGTATCATCTGCATCACAAACACATATTTGTAAGATTACATACCATATGCCAATGTCTGTCTTGCACTCGACGATACAGAAAATATACGACAACATTTGTATATCCGAAGGAATTTCTGTGATGGATGTCGCCAAAGTTGAAGCGTTAAAGGGTTCTGAGTTCGAACCTTGAATAATTCATGGAAACGTGTTCCTGTCTGACATGTTCGGAGATATCAAAAATGTAACTACTACAATAATATACCTGGCTTTAGATTTAAATATTTCTGTTCTCAAGACACACTTGTTTAAAATGTGACTGCAATAGGTATTTAAATGTTATTCTTGCCATTGGTGACTACTTATATCATATTAATCAAATTTTTGAAAGCAATGTTTCTGAGTTTCGTATTCATGATTGCACAGGGAAAACTTCATGACACTTCAAACACTTTTGATGAAATTCAAACTACTTGGAAAAACTAATATTTTTTAGATTAATACCTAGCCATATGTAGCAGATCGACTCTAGTATTCGATCACTTATTAGTGTTCTCTTAATTAATGAACACGGTATACCAACACTGAGATAAAATACATAACACACAACTCATTAATGTATATTAATTTATTCAAAGCATTTTCTGAACACATGTCTCTACAGATTAGCATTTTTTTCTCACATATACAAATTTTACCTCGTCTATATTAACCTATCAACTATAAGTCTAAATAATTAAATATAAACACAACGAACCTATGTGAATGTGTTAAGCAAGCATCGTTACGCGCCTCTGTATTTACAGTCAGTGTACACTTAGCAGTGAAGGTTAGGTTGGAGTAACGTCGGTGGATGGCTAGGCTGTGCCGAGTGGCCGGGACAAAGGTCACTGGTGCAAAGCCTACCTTTCTGCCTACTCCTTATTACTTGTGTATAAAAACAACGTTATTTGCAGTTACAACATTTACAAATATCAGTTTTTACATGGGCACAAAAATGTTATGGAGTCTGCGAGGCAAATATGACTGCTTTGCAGTCGAGTACAAACCCAACTGAATTCCAAGTGTTAACATTTTTAGTTAAGATTCTTTAGGAAAAGCTGAAAACAGCCTGAATTTCTTGTTACTTCAAACAATATAGTTTTCACTAAGGAAATTTGCAACGATGTTAGATCATAAAATGTTTTTAATCATTAATAAAAGGCATAATTTTATTACTTTACTCAAGGACAAGGTCTGATTATCTGGGTTTGGTGCATGCTGTCAGTGGTCTTCCTGTACTTCGAACCCGATTCTTTTTTTTTTTTTTTTTCACTGCAGCAGTCATCTCAGGCAGCCCAACAGAGAGCACACCATGAATTATATTTGAGAGCTAAATCATAGGTGTGTATAACAGCCTGTTACTCACAGTAATAAGCTAGAGAATAGAAGCTTGGCTCTACGTCTTTCCCCACATTTCGACATCCCCGCAGAGACAACTTCGACGGCTCTAGGTTGATCAAACAAGTCTCTTCTGAACAACTACTCGCCAACATGGTCTGTCACAAAGCACAGGACATAGCTAGACCTCGCCGGACTTGAAGAGTGCAAGCGATCAGCACCAGTTCCCAGCGACACTATGCATCCTTCTACAGTTGGCAACCGTGCGCGACAGTGCTGCTGAAAATCATTCTAGCTTCACTGTAATCGTTATAAAAATGTACAAAACATACGAAACATGAGGTATAAAATTCTTAACGTCTATACATCTCAACAGTGTTAAGTACCGAATGCATGAGCGGTCCTGTTACGCAGTGGGGTTAGGGTAGATGACTGTTGTTCAACTTGGCAATGGACTCGGGACAGACCAGCATGTGTTGCCAACTGTAGTGGTAGTACCACAGTGTATATACGAGTCTATAACACTTGTATAAGAAGCATACGTAAAACTAACAACGACACGTTAGTGAGGTAACAGAGGACAGGAGCTCATGAAGATGATGGCTCGCCAGGTAGCACTGATCAGGCACTCCCCTGTGGTGCTCCAGGGAGTACTGACTGTACTAGTGCTCCAGGGAGTACTGACTCTACTGGTGCTCCAAGGAGTAGTGGCGGGAACGCTTCCACAGGTTCTTGAAGAAGCCTCGCTTGTGACGGCTGGAATCCGAGCCTTCCCCTACAACAAACGAGCCACCACACTTCATGTCACTCTATATTATATACATACTCTCGGGTAGTACAGTAGTTACACAAGACATACGATACGCCAGTTCGCATCCTAGCATGATCTTGTGATGCAAGATGACGTACAACTTTAAACAAATGGCAAGCAGTGGGAGAGGAAGCGGCCATGGGAAACTATGGAAAATACGAAATCAGGATGGCTGGAGTGGGGAATCGAACAAGGGTCTCCCAACTGCAAGTAGTACGTGTTACTGTTGCACCACGTATCTCAGTGATTGAAAACCACGTAGGTTTTATATTTACAACTGATAAAAAAACGGTTTCATTCGTTTTTAATAATTATTCTAGAGCTAATTTCTGCACATAAACAGTCACAGCTTTTCCTTCTGTATGGGAAAGAGTTTAATTTATTTTAAACAATATGCCAGCGATGACCGTAACTGTCGCACGAAATAAAGAATATTGTTACAATTTATGCGTGAACCTTTTACTCGGACTATTTGTGAGAAATAAGGGTATTACTAATTAAAAATAAAACAGTTGAATTTGATAAATCATTTACTAGCAGTCAAAATGCACACACAAGAATCCCAACAGTTCTCTGACAACAACACTGGTATACATGCAAACACCACTTCACTAAATACACATTAATTGGCTCTGACAATTATGCCAGACCAATGTTTATCCAATATCAAAATTATAGTCTCCAATAAATAATCAATGCACAAACTTATTAGTCCTAGGTGGTTGTGAATCACAGTCCGTTGCACAGCATCTCGAGTACACCACTAACTTCACTCTTCTGCTGGTACTTATTCCGAAGCATTTCTCTTAAATCAACAAGTAGACAGTGTCCATTAGTTGCCAATTACTTCTATTCTCGACACAACACCCCAAGTGTTGTTCGTCCCTTCTGCAGCCCACTAAAGTTACTCAGCCTGGACGCCGACCACTGCCGCCGCGACACTGTCCCCAAAGGTGCTGTTTCCCGTCGTCTCCGCCGCCGACACAACACCCTAAGTGTTCGTCTTCTCTGCGGCCCGTCACCTCTCGCGACGGCCATCATCGCCCCAGTGGCGTCGTTGCCGACCCACACCACACTCGGGTCTCACTTCACACTAACAGAGGTCTCCAAAACACTGAAATATTTCGCAGTCCAGAGGCTTTCATACGGCCCATTTCGTGACGTCAATCGGCTGTGCAACATTATGCCCAGAGGTACAAAAATTTATGTTACTTCAATCATATCTACAAAGAATCATGTAGGCAATGGCATCGTCAGGGAATCCCAGGCTACACTTGTCTTCTGTGACACACAAAGGGAATCCCAATGATGTCTCTCTGGAGTGTTGTGGTGCACCTGGAAACAACTCATGCCACAATTGCTGCCGAATGATCGGGTTGTCCACCTAGTACGATGCAATATGCTTCCAGCCAGACCGACATGCAACACTGCCCCCTCCCTAAATCTGTTCGTCCCCAACAGACACATCAGCCTCAATTGTTGCTCTTCCTTGGTACACAATTTTGCTGCAATATGCTGATCGTTGCCACTGTGACGCCGTCTCCACGATGTCTCTCGTCACCACTGCCCTCGACACAACGCCTTCTATGTTTCGTTTCTCTACGATCCCCCCTTCTAGAGCACACTGCTAAAATTTATCTTGACACCATGCAGGGATCACGTTCTCATTTGGTGCTGGCAGCATAGTCGATTCACAACAGACCGTTAGGCAGGTGGCTGGCGAGGACAGTTATCATAGAATTAATACCAGTTAAGTTTTTCCAGTCCTCAGTACTCTGGACCATGTGTTTATATTGCACTCTAATTTGGGTAGTACATCCAGGCCCAATAAGCATTCGGCTTTAATGTCAGCTGTGTAAACTTCATGTACAATACAAAGATTACCCAACCTCAACAGCACCTTTCTCTACCCTTTCACTGGTGTAGCCTCGTCTGTCACTGCAGTCAGAAAGCATTTTCCAAAATTCTTGTCCTGTGATTGCCGAGGAAAAGGACTCAGAATGCTTGATCTGACAATGGTAATGGTTGCTTCTGAGTCTACGATCATTCGGCAAGAAACATTATCCAGAACACCTTATACCACTTACGCATCCAACTATTAATTTGACTGAATGCACCTGAAGAAATACAGGGACCTACCTCACCCTCCGCAGTCATCCTTCCTTCGCGTCATAAATTGACGTCCTATGCTCATTACTATATTTATTCGGTTGCCATTGCTGGCACTGGGCTCTCAGATGTCTGGGTCGCCCACACGCCCCTAACTTCGGCCGGCTCTCTGGTCGAGAGCGAGGCATACCCGATGGGTAGTCTCATATTGTTCTTGGTTCATGTTATTCGGCTGCAGCTTCGTGTACTGGGCTCTCAGGTGTCCATGCCGCCCACACTTCCAAATCTTTGGTTGCCTCTGAGGTCGAGGTCGAGGCGTATCTGCAATGAACCTATTAACGATGATATTCACCCTTGCTATTATGCTCTTCAGGGTGTCCCTGAGACTTTTATCTTCCTCGTTGCCTGTCACCGTGACCGCTCGCACAGCACGTCGTGACATCGGCTCCCGTCTTGCAGATTCCACTTCCAGTGCTCGGGCCAGGGTGATGACCTGAGGTATACAAATAGATACAATTTCACTCATGTCTATTAAGAGTCATGTAGGCCAGGGGGCGTAATCAGAGAATCGCAGGCTACACTTGTCTTCTGTGACACACAAGGAGAATCCCGATGATGTCTCGGTAAAGTGTTGTGGAGCACCTGGGAAAAACCCGTGTTACAAATACTTGTCCATCTAGTATAATGCAATATGCTTCCAGCCAGGGCAACATGCAACAATATCTACGTTATGCAATATAACGTCTAAGTTTATGAAAGTAGTTTTCATTAAACATACCAACTTAATGCATATTTGCCAGGGCAACATGCAACAATATCTACGTTATGCAATATAACGTCTAAGTTTATGAAAGTAGTTTTCATTAAACATACCAACTTAATGCATATTTTAACTCTCAGTGAAACTGCACATTAGCAATTGAAACATTTTATCTACACTGCAAAACAGAATAAGAGTGTTATACCAACCAAATGACTCACACAATTGATGGCAGCGCTTAAAATGTGAAGTTGGTCAAACTAAGAGCTGTTATTATTTTCTTCAGAATTGGGATTATTCTTAAGCGTATGATGCGTTACATAACATTAACACTGTCATTTGAAATCAAAATTCAGTAGCAAAATATAATTTAGGCAAAGTATTTATTATCTGCACCAAACGAGGCGACATACGGCAACACCCTGGATGCCCATTCTATAGGACACTGGTGTGTTTCCCAGTCCGGTAATACAGATTTTCTAGTTATCTAATGTCACTCCAGTTTAATGTTATTTACTACATGCCATAGATCAATACATTGCAAATATAAACTCCTCTGCTTAACAGAACTAACATGTAATGTAGAGATCTTTTCTAAACTTATACTAAGTGCTGAATGTCTTAGTTAAAAGGTTTCATCAATACAAACGCAGAGACCGCAGTTTACAGTTACACTGTTCTATGTGCAGTGGACTAAGAACTACGAGGTAAATGTATCGATGCATGCGATCAGTCACCAGTCTAACTTCCTTTGTTACAAGAATGTGATTCTTTGACGAACAGATCGCATTATCGTGGAAACGAGAAAAATAGATACGAGAATACATTTTCTGCACATAAATTAAAGCTACCAGTGTTTGACCTTTATATATATGTATTTATTTATTTATTTACACACTCATTCTTGTATCTGCCAATAAACATTTGCGGTGTTAATTTATCTACCACCCTCCTATTAAGGATTTATTTTGAAGATAGCAATTTAGTGCAGCTAGTTTTGAGTCTTGAGCTCATCACAAGTACGTACAAGGTTTAGTAACTCATAATATACAGAAAGTTCCAGAAACGATGATTAAACATACAGGTATGAGATGTACAAAATAAGACAAGCAAGGTACAGTAGTATGGGTCCTCTCATGGATCTCACATTCAAGGCGTGCTTGAATGTTGTTTATTACGAAGGTTCGGGCAAACATGTTAAATAAAACACGAATGAGTTCTTTCTAAATTTACAGTACTGAAACAAATATACCAATTAATTAAAAACTTAAATAAATTCATTTCATCCGTACTCAGTTATCTTCTTTAATTGGTTTACTATGTTAATATTTCCGCGCACAAATTTGAGGACGTCAGTCAGTTCGTGTGTGTACATGACCTGTATATTTCCTGTGAAACACACCAAACACTTACCAGAAATATTTAAGGTGATAAGGAAACCGCATGTTTCTACTCAGAGTGGTTAGCTCTGCGAACAGAGAATGTGGCTAAGTAGAGGATTCGTCTCGTACACTTGTTGAACAAACATTCTCGTTAAGTTCATTAATAGGGGCTGGATACTAGGGGTGACCAAACTTAGAAGGGTTAGGGACTAGAGGTAACCAGACTTAGTAGGTTTGGAGACTAGGGGAGACCAGACTTAGTACGTCTGGAGACTAGGAATGACCAGACTTAGTAGGGTTGCAGACTAGTGGTTATCAGACATAGTATGCTTGCAGACAACGGGTGCCGAGACTAGGAGATACCAGACTTAGTAGGACTGAGAGACTAGTGGTTACCAGACTTTGTAGTGCTTGAGACTAGGGGTGACCAGAATTGGTAGGGTTGAAGACTAGGGGTAACCAGACTTAGTAGGACTGGAGAATAGGGGACACCAGACTTAGTAGGACTGGAGACTAGGGATTGCCAGACTTAGGTCTGGTGACTAGGGCTTACCGGACTAAGCAGGGTTGGCGATTAAGGGTTACCAGACTTAGTAGGCGTGGAGGCTATGGGTAACCAGACTTAGTAGGGTTGGAGACTAGGGGTTACCATTTTAGTAGAGTTGGAGACTTGGGGTGACCAGAAACTGGAGTTGCTTTTATTTTGTATAAAACATTTACAAAAAATATATAAGGAATGTTTTAACATCGACGCATATTTTCGAATTATATATGTGATATGCTTTTTATAGTAAATATACTATGTATTACAGGAATATTTTTTCGTTTATAAGAAATAAAATAGTTTTAAAACTGTCGTTTATTTACATTGCGCTTGTATTGTTTAATGACGAAATTGCTAAAGTATCGGAAACGTACAGTGAAATGTTGAAGTATTCAGCTGAGTATAGACACTTAGGATGGTATTTATACTTGTGTATAATGCTGGCTTTACATTGCATAGACACGCTCTCTTAACGAGTCGCCTTGATGCACTGTACATTTTAATGTAATGTGTAGGGAATTACATTTATATTACGTCACAAATCCACAAACACACATTGTATCTATGTACAAGAAGAAAGCGAACATCGGACATATAAGGAAATGTTATTGGTAAGACCCCATGCTAATTTAAAACACTGTTTCCAAGTACTGCAGCTTTGCTAAAGCTGCCTAATCAGACAGCCATACTTCAAAATGTACTAACTGGATATACAGGATGTTCGGAAATTCACATTGGATACTTCAAGAGGTAGTAGAGGGAACTGAGTAGACAATATTTTGAATAGGAAGCCATGTCCGGAAACGTACCATGCTACAGCCATTACAATGTGTCGGATGTATCGGTGTTGTTTTGCAACCGGATATGCAATATGACGTCAGAAGAGCACCATGCCGAATGTGGTGACGTAAGGTACCCACGCAAAACAAATATAATTTATCACACTAACACTTGTGTCAAAATTGGGAAAAACACATTTCTGTCTGTCTTCAGAGGCTTGATATGACAACCAGCAACATCGTTGCACACATTGTACCGACTAATCATGCTCCGGTATACTAGTTCCATCACACCAGGAGTCCCGTTAATCTTTTGATCAGCGACTATAACTCGAGCCACCAGTTCTTCCTCGGTCTCGACAGCAGTCTCGTACACCGTAGTCTTCATACGATCCCACAGGAAAAAGTCCAATGACATTAAGTCAGGCGATCGTGGGGGCCATGGAATAGGACCACTCTGGCCTATCCATCTCTGCCCGAAGCATCGGTTAAGTTGTTTCCGAACGTCACGTGTAAAATGCGGCGGTGCGCCATCATGCTTAAACTACAGTTCTTGACGCACACTTAATGACACATCATCCAAGAACAGGGGCAATACGTCCTGTAGGAAGATCAAGTAAGCAGTCCCTGTTAACCTGGTTGGAAGAAGGTACGGCCCGATAACTTGACCATGTATAATGCCTGCCCACACATTGATTAAAAATCCGTATTGGAATCCCTCGACATGCGAAGTATGCGAATTTTCATCTGCCCACACATAGCCGTTTCGAGAATTGAAATTATTTGTATTAAAAAAAAAAAATATAGCATTTTTAAAATTCTTATTTTCAGTTTCAGAAATTTTTTAAAATACAAGTAATTTTTATTCTTTATTTTTATGAGCATGACGTTGTAGCCTGCAATGTGTTTATCCACTGTGATTTTTTGAGTTTGGTATATCAGTTGGTTTTAGTGTAGTCCTTAAAACGGAAACACGCAAAATATGACTTTAACAAGCTGTTACGCGAAAACTATGAGAGATAAAAAAAAATTCATAAGAGCCAAATTTAGTCACATTTCGTGTTTAAAAAAGAAAAAAAAATATGTGATACAAATAAAAAATATAAAAATTGTGATGAAAATTGCGGTATCCGCGCCCTTAACATGTTGTACAAAATCGGCTGGTTGCAACGCCTGTACTCTTTGCGGGTGGTAAGGATGCAGTTGTTGCTCGTGCAGAACCTCCCACACTATGCTAGTAGAAACATCCACGCACGTACTTGTTGACGGGTCCTGCTCAACCTAGTGCAGTACAGCCTCTTCCAAGTCGAGGGTGCGGCGTCTCTTTGGAGCATCACAGTTCCTCCTCTCGACGGTGAAGGTACCTCGTTATCGTAGCCGTCCCACAATTCTGGCACAAAGGTATGTTATGGGAGTCGTGCGTTGTAGATATCGCTCTTGAAACAACTGACGAGCTGCTCTTCCATTCCCTTCCGCTGCGCCAAACACCAACATTATGTCAGTGTATTCTGCAAATGTGTACTGAACCATGTTGATCGGAGACACACAGACACGTGAATAGGACTCCAGTCATGATACCACAGCAGGATAAACGTCACATGACATCAGGTGATCCTATGGCGTCTTATCCAGTTGCAAAACAACACTGGCACATCCGACACATTGCAATGGTTGTAGCACGGAAATGGTACGTTTCCAGACATGGCTTCCTGTTCAATATATTGTCTACGTAGTCCCCTCTACTAGCCCTAGAAGTTTGTAATATGAATTTCCGAACAACCTGTACGTGAAACTCAAATTGCGACCTGCACTGAACGTCGCTACAGACTTTCCACCAATAATATTATATGTTCACAGGTTAAAGTCCCGTTATAAACATGTACTGGCGGCAATGTTGCACGCTTCAAGGTCGCCCTTATAGCTCGTCACTTCTGAGTCTATAACTCGCAGATAGGCGGCGCTCTTAACTACTTTCTAATATCCTATATTAACGTGATGTTTTTATCCAGTACTAGGGTTCATCTGCAACTTACCATTCGTGATGAGACACCAGTACACGATATGGACGCATTATGAAACTAGTAAAAGTTTACATGTAGTTATATTTTAACATTTCAGGTAAAATTAAATTAAAGAAGTTAAACATTAAACACCCTTTTGAATGCGACCCAATTGTCGGATTCTAAAGACATTTTTTTCGTGGGATTGCAGTTACTTCGAGAAGTACTTGAGTATGTGTAATCTATGTGATTTGATGCTATTTACAATGTACAGCGAATACAATGTGCATACGTTAATTTACGAGATTCGTACTGGCAATAGTACGTGTCATAAGCTTGAATTATATTGAAGAAGTTAACGCTGAGGTATTTATGTAACTAAGACTACTACTGATTGCATAAACTACTTAACACTCGTGTGTTTACTGCGTCAACATAGCAGTTGTCTGCGATGTGGAATATAGATGCGAACATCTTACAAACAAAAGTCATTGGTAATGTTTCAGTTAACACGCTGCGTAAAAAATACAAACTGGCTGAAAATAGAAACTAAGCAGTGTTTACGAGTGTTCACGTGATCATAACCACCTATACACGGCTATCACTAGAACACTTACACGATAACCTACTTACACAGCTGTTAAGACATAGTCGTTACGATTACGTGGCTTCTACGTCTCGTCCATAGCTAAGTCATTACATACGGTTGCACGCAACTGTACGCGAGGACAGGAACTGGGAGAGGAATCAGCCATCCCAGCATTCAGTTGGAGCAATTAGGGAAAGCCATGGAAACATAAGTCAAGATGGCCGGAGCCGAGGTATCTAATGTGACTCCAAGATGTTATCATCGCGCCACGTCGCTCAGTCGCATGAAACGTGCTGCACCAAGTTAGATTACTTCTTTGTTGACGTAACATAGCTAACACGTAATACTTCGACATCCGTGCGTGTGCGTAGGCAATGTGTTTGTAAAAGTTCATGTTACATCTGGAGACATTTATTGGAAAGTAAATTAATATTTTTTAATATTTTGTTTTTATAACAATTCTACAAAAAATAGTTAAAATTTGAACCTCGACTGCAGATGTAGCAAGTAGGACTACCTCGTTTCAATGTAGTTTACTTAATGAAGTTAATGAGAGTTCAATAAACGTATTTGATGAAACAATTCTCGACATGGGCACATTTTTATACCAAAAATTAATATTTACAAAAATAATAAATAGAGTAAAATATAGTTTGGAGTTAGTGTACTTTGCTTCGGCAAATTCAATATACCGGTTTTAGTTCATGGCGTAACAATATTGCAAAATATACTCAAAATACGAGAAGTAAGTTAACCACCTCACAGGCATTCCTACAAATTCCACTACACCAGAAATAACTAGCGGAAAAAACTTTGGTAGTAAAAAGTACTACAATATGCCAAACACGGAATGTGATAGTCTGAGGGACACACGTTGTAACTGGTGTAGTCTCTCCTATTGTCACACACATTTATATATGAATAGTATGCGCGTAGGAACCACGTATGAAGGTGGTGGTGAGGGGGGGGGGCGCAAGGACGAGAGGCAGTTTTTTTAAAGTTAAGTTTAAGTCTTATTGTTTTTCACGAAAACAAGTAACGACTTGTGCCTGCCACGAAAAATTTTATTTGCACGATTACTTTACAAAATCCATTTTGCATAACTTCTTACGTTAAGAGTTTTAAGTACGAGTCAATATAATTATTCAGCTCCGGCCAAACAAATGTATGTAAGGTAGGTAAGTGGACATCGAGGTCATTATAGACAATGATACACAACTTGGCACAATGACAGCAGCTGGGAGAGCAGTCGGCCACTGCGAACGACACAAGCAATCAACTGGAGCAATTGCGCGAAATCAGGATGACAGGAGCCGAGTGTCGAATCCGGGTCCTTCCAATTGCGAGTCCAAAGTGTTGTTTGCACGACCTCGCTCGGCCAAGTTGATGTAATTGTTAACGACTCGTGTACGATAGTAACAGGCTGTTTGAAATCCACCCCAATAGAATGGCTTTATTGCCTTGCCGGAATAGCACGTCTTCTATCCGAAGAGAAATAGCAACGAACAAGGAAAGGAAGAAAGTGGAGCACGTAATAAGACATTTATTACACGAGTATGAACCACACATGCAAAGACTGAAGTCGAGAAAAAGTTTCCTAAGACCACCAAATTAACTTAAAGTCACTGATGATAACGCCAGTTTACAAATGTGGAAATATATAGTCCCATCCCCCAGAGGTAGAAAACACCTGGACACAAGGGATGTCTGACAATAGGCTGAGTTCAGGAGTAGGAATATCCAGAATAAACATGGCAAGATGGGGCAATGTTAAAGAAGGGTATGTCAAGTGTAACAGTGTAGTATTTCAGACTGTCAAACATATGCTCCAGTGTAGACTATGTCCAGCCTCCTGCTCAGAGGAAGACATGCACCAGGCTACGTTGCGAGCCGTGACTACTGTGTGAGGAGTGAACGTGGCAGCGCATGCTATGAGGTCCATCCTTCCCTTTGTGCCTTGCCGAGCAAAAGTCAGCTGCACGCCTATCTCGAGTTTCGTCAACACTCTGACAACAGTACATATCACGGCTTGGAGAATTCTTCTACATACTCACTGCTCTTCGACGTACCTTGACCCCTGATGCGACAATTTTCTCGCAGCTCCGAGATAGAGAGTTACCACGAGATTTCTACACTCTTGATTAAGAGTATATAAGAGAACTGCACCACAGGCTGGGTGAGTCCTTGCCGAGAAGCATCTTGTGTGCGAGTGGACCTGAGTGATAGCGACAGGTTGTGAACGGAACTCGTGAAATTCGGCGTACTGTATTGTGTGCGGGCGAGTAGTAGTGTCAACGAGGGCGTTCTGATCCATTAATAAGAGGACAATCAAGGTGCTCCGAGTTAGAACATTCAGTCCACCGTTTGTGAGAGGGTAGTAGAGAGATAGTTAATGAACAGAGAGCTTGTATAGAGGATCGATATTTAAATGTATTTTATTAAAAACCATTATGCCTTTTGTAATTAATTGTTTTGACATTTATTAGATATTTAGTAGTGATAGACCGTTAGTGACATTCAGCTATTTTGCTGTAGATAGGTGTTGACAAATTAGGTTAGCTGTACAGTCTTTTTTAGCTAATCGAAGACCTTCATTCCCTCAGGGTATCTTGCCCAACTTGCATACGTTTATATATGTTTGTTACTGTGTAA
This sequence comes from Medauroidea extradentata, assembly GCA_003012365.1. Lineage (NCBI taxonomy): Eukaryota > Metazoa > Arthropoda > Insecta > Phasmatodea > Phasmatidae > Medauroidea > Medauroidea extradentata. Next base: position 443 of record PNEQ01091457.1, on the reverse strand, counting down.
ATATTGTTACAAGTTTGAGACATAAACTTTATATTTGGGCAATTCCCATGAGTTCTTTGGGATAGAGGTCTTATAATTACAAATAAAAGAGTTAAATTAAGTACTGGATTTAATAGCTCACAAAGCTACGAAATACACAAAACAGTAATCAACTAGAACTCTCACAACACAATAAGTTATGCACACAATTACTCCTGTGTCACAGACACGTTAATTAACTTTGACAATTAAAGCACAAGAAAATTCTACCATCAATTAATTAAACATTATAAATCACAATAAAATTCAGTCATATATCCAATCAACAGTATTTCAATAATGACAATGTACAACCTTATCAGTCCGAAGTGGTGATGGCTCACCATGTGCTGCGCAGCACCCCGAGTGCACCGCTGTCTTCACTCTTGAGGTCTTCTGTTCGACTCCCGTCGCGCACCTCCTCT
>PNEQ01091456.1:0-26463 GCA_003012365.1 Medauroidea extradentata | reverse complement strand
TTTTTAAGCTTAGTTAGCTTATTTAACCTTGACACGTTAATAAATGTGGCTGTTGGTCGCATGTATTCACGTTTATATGCCCGCCTAGGTTTACCTACTCTACCTCGTTGAGGACGGGGTCGTGGAGGTAAGTCCACTGAGGGGCGCTGGTGGAGGCTTTACCAGTTCCTGTTTATTCACGCTATCTTTATTTTTTTTTTGGACCCTTCTCTCTTCAGAAAATCTCTATTATAACATAACAAAACTTTAAAAACCTAACCTAACAAAAAACAATTCTTAAGTCGGACTACTTAGAACTTCACTAAAAACATTTTTCATCAATAAACTATATGTCTAAAATCAATAGTTTGGCCGGTACACGAAGATATTTACCAATGGAGGATACACGTACGCCTATGAAACAAAATTGTCATTAGAACACTAAAGGCCCTGCCACAATGAAAAGTTCCATCTGCTGGTGACTTGCCGCTATGGTGACCGGCCGGTTTTCTCCTCTTTGTATGCCACAATGAATGCCGATGCCTGCTGCTGGAATACAGTTCATTCTGCGCACAATAGGTGGCAGAGCAGTCGCTTATTTTTGTTTATTTACATTTTATTCTCCACGCACTGTCACGGTATTGGCTCTCGTTGTCTGACGTACATCAGTCAACCAATAGCAATCACCTTGCCGCTCCCTGCCGGCATTGGCCGATGAGTGCCGCCCCTGCCGTTGCCAAAAAAGTTAAAAGTTCGCCTGGAATTGGCGGCACAGCACAGCACTGCCCGGCAAGCTGAACGGCAATGATGTCATGGTCACGTGGGCCACTCAGATAGCCAGAATCACACCAGCACAGCACGGCACTGCACTGCACGGCAGTTAATAAAAGTTCTTTGTGGCAGGGGCTTAACACTATATTGTTTATCTCAACCGTGAAATCAAAATATTTTGTAGGGGAAAAAAAATGCAATTAATTAAGCTACGTTGACCTTTCAACTTTCTCCACAATAACTTAGAGATAAATTTATTTACGTCAAAATTTAGGAAACATCGTCAGTATTAATATTTCCAAAGTACAAAAAAACAGGATACAGAATAAAAAAACAATTCTTATTTTATTTTATTTCTGTGCACTCAGTTTGATCCCAAAACTGGGATATGGAGCATGTCAATAATAACCTTGAGTTTGTTCATTCGTGTTTTGGAGTAATATATTATTTCATATTGAAGTCATTATGCAACAACTTTATCCTAGTTGTTTTCACTATTTCTTGCAGCTGATAATATTAATGCTGCATTATGCCATTCGTTTCTCATATTTTATACGATGCGCGAAGTGTGTCGTTTCCCCGAGGCGATTCTGGCAAATTATACGTCACATCGTCAGTACAAACAGAAAAGTCTTCGTTCTTACTTCATTTTGCCATGATAAAAGATACAATATTAATTTTATCACCGCATATTATGAAGAATAATTAATGGGAAGCATACAAAACCACAATAAATAAACACGTTGCCTCACTTAACCTAAACAACAGCCATTTTATCCTTAATTCGATTCTCTCGAAGTCGAAACTCGCTTTCGAATCGAAAATAGACATCGATTCACGTAGAAACAGATCTCGAATCAAAGACGCGCTACGAAACACATCATAAACAATGCACAATTCTTTTGTAATTTTAACTTAGTATATTTTAATTACGGTAATTTCTGTTCGTAAAAAATTGTTCCTGTACGAACGACACTTTACTACAAACCGTTTACAAAACCAAAATGAATCCACATCCATCCTGGTCCATTTTTTCACGGTAATCACCAGGAATTCATGCAGAATTCAAGGATTTCTCCCGGCAATAAAAATTCACGCGTATTTCCCGCTTTTCCAGGAATTCCCGGCAGGTGGCCACCCTGTTGTTAAGATCTATGGGGCATTATTTATTTGTGATATGTAACGAATATTTCAAAATAATTTATTAAATGTATCAGTGAAATTGAATACATTGTTTAGTATCGTGCCTAAAAATTTTAAAGTTTTAGCATACACAAACAGTAAGGCTCATGATTTAAATAACTGAAAACTTGATTCTGTTAACATTTATATAGGCCTATAATAAGCTTTCAGTTTACATCAGGATTACATTCCTGAAAAGTGTGATGCAAATAGAATTGACATAATGAGTCAGACAAGCCTATAGCCATACACATCAAGTCGGTCGGCCGGCAGCGCACACATGTGCCACTGTGCTAGTTAATTACTGACAAACAGTGAAATGACACAGTGGGAAATAAGTCCAACTACTTACCAGCATTTCAACACTGTTATTTAAAACAGCAGGTTTACAATAAACAATTGGAATATTTATAACACAGAAGACACGCATGTACTATCATTAAAATTTATGTAAATGTTTGAAAACATGTTTTATTAATTCCGTTTATAAAAAAAGTGAGATAATGTGGTAAAATTAAAATATTTAAGTAGCATGAAACAAAAAAAGTTATGACTGATGCCCACATTCTGTAGTTAATATGTCAAGATACAAAGCGGTATAGCACTTCACACACGTGTGAGAGAGGTGGTGCCTAGACACATCAAACACTTGCCACGATCAACGTATCTATTTCCTGCCATGCCATCTTTCCCAAACAACATTGCATTGTGCAAGTATTCGAGCAAGCGGACATTGGGCGGCAGTGGGAGACTTGACATTGTCAACATTGTCTGCCGTCTAGCAGTCAGGGTTGGCAAAAACCCGAGCTTTATTGAAAATGCCCTACCCACCTGGGTTTTTTTCAATAAAACCTGGGTTTTTTTTCAAAAACTCTTGTTTTCTTTTTCAACAATGCATTGTTTATTTTTCAGACCAAATCCTGGTTTTGATCAGTTTCACAAATCAGTTAACTTCTTTTAATACATAATTTTAACAAACGGAATAATGGTGAATATAATAAGTTATATTGCCATATAAGTATTTCTAAATTCTAATGCATAATTGTTTTAACATACTTTCAGCACAATTTCAAATATTTTGACTGGTTAACTGTTGCACCTGTATCTTAATTGATGTTAGGCCTACCTATTTAAGATTTTAAAAATAAAGTAATAGCCTAAAGTATAAGATTTAAAAAAAATTTATGAACGTAATCAACTACTTTGACAAGAAACTTTTAAAAATAGTTTTTTTTTTTTTTTTTTACTTTGTAAGTAAGCAATTCCAAGAATATGATCAGTCAAGGAAGGCTGGTTGGGGAGGAGAAGCGAGTCACTCCAGCTGCCTGGCTCAAGTGTCATTGGTCATCTCACATTTCCTGTTGTTTAGTCTAAAAATTAAGCTCCTGAAGTTATTATACTACACCCCTTCCCCTTTTACCTTCTGAGGACAAAGTCTTCCGTGTATTTCCCTCATTTTGTTATTCTATACTCTAGTCAGCAGCTGGCCTCCAGCCAAGGCACACTGGTACTTCGGGCCTTGTATCATCAGGTAAATAATTAGTGCCCTGCTAGTTTTGGTTTACTATCTTGTACACTGGTACTTTTATTACGATGCTTTTTGTAGCAAATCCAGGAAGGAAAAGTGCTACAGAATGGACTGAAGTACTGAAAATCAATGGGAGCTGTAAAGTTAAGTGCAAACATTGTCCAAGTGAAATTTCTGGGATGATAGAAAGAATTCGTGTTCATCTATCTGAATGTGTTATGAGGAGTTCTAATTTTTCAATGACTCTTGAACTAGACAGCGACTCTCTAGATGATGTGTGTGTGCCTTCACAGTAATGGCACTACTTTCAGTAGGCCTATCTGAAATATCTTGCTCATCTTTGCCGGCAGGACATAAAATTCAAACTAAGGTTACATATTTTACTCAGATGATAACTTATACTCAGAAAAAGTTGTTAGACAGATCTATTGCGAAATTTTTTATTCTAGTAACATTGCCTTTAAAGCAGCAGATACCACTGCATTTAAAGAAATGATACAGTGTTTGCGTCCTGGCTATAAACTGCCTAACCGATGACAGTTGGCCAATGAATTGCTAGATGAAGTACACACAAAAGTGGAAAATGCCCTTACAGATAGTTTGACTGATTCAATGGTTACTATCCTTCTAGATGGATGGTCATCTGTAAAGAATGATCATGTCATTTCTTCAGCAATTTACACAGGAAAATAAAGTTATACAGGGTGTTCCTAAAGGTTACCGACAAACTGAAACCACGGGTCGGGGGCACTACGCAGAGTCAGAAAAATATAGGAACCTTGGGTCTCCGATGCACCGTTTTCAAACTACAGCCTAAATACTGTAGCCAATAAGACGTGAGCGCACAAACTCTGACTCGTGCCGCGGGAAGCGTTGTTGCCAGATCGTCGATATCTACTGTGATCATAGCTGGTTTAATTAGGGAAAGGCGAACCAAGTGTGAAGTCACTGCAGACAGCCGAAGCTTTAACTACTGTTAAAATATCTACCATGTACTCTTACAAGATGTAAATTTTAAATTTGTATCTACTTCATATGAAACATTCACAATGCAATTTATGTCAACCTGTTTTGCAAATGAATTTTCCAGTTATTTTCAGTAAATTAATCTTATTGAAAAATGTGATATTCTTACATAAATTTCTTTTTAATTTTGATGAGATGTATTATGCACTGCCTAGTTAAATAGGTACATTTGGTATTTATGTTATGATTTTGTAATTTATGTATCTATATTTTCCAGTATAATTGTTTCTAAAAAATACTTATAATGTTGGTAAGATGTTTCATTGCACGTTTGATGAGCTAGTAAACAAGGTCTTGACTGTGAAATTTGAAACAAATTGGAAAATTTAAAGGTAAAATTTATGAGTAACTGACTTAGTTGCATTAGTATATTTGAATATTGAATGCCAAATTCATATTGTTGTAAATTACTGGTCTGTTATAAACAGACATTGTGAATAAGCAAATGTAATTAAATTACAGAATGGTAATATAGAAAACCATATCTATCTAAAATATTCATTGATGTGATAACTATGGTATATCACTTTTATTGGGCTTCCACTGTAATCTCAAGTGCACTATTTATTTGTTTTGTTATTTTGTGAAATTTGGATGCATTCTCATGTTTTGTATAATACTTATGAAAATGTTAATATTATTCAACGTGGCTATTATTCCTTGCTATAATTTATTGGAAATGTTTGAATGTGCTGCACATAAGCATTTACTGACATTTTAAAGTGGCATTTCACTATATGTCTACTTGTTTGACACTACTGTATCATGTAATGGATTTTGTATAAAAGAATTATTTTCAAGCTTCATAATTGCTAAAATTTGAAAAGAAACTTGAAAACAGAAAAAGTAAGTGCTAAAATTTTAAAAGAAAGTTGAAAATATAAAGAGTAAGTACACATTCACATACTGATATACTTTTTCATTCCAGCAGATCAAATGGTATTCGTGTTGATGCTTATTAATATTGATTACCCACTGAATGGTACTTGCTTGGTGCAATTTACACTTCTGTTATTTTCTTAAGACACCTTAGCCAACACAATGGGGGCATTACCTATTTTTAATTTTTTGTTAAGTAGGTTTAATTCAATAAATAACACTACCATACTTTCTTTATTTGTGTCCATATAACCTGAAAAAAATGTAGATAAAGAATGTGTTCATTTTAGCTCAGTAAAAACGGGTGCTACCATGTTGATGTCCCTGTGACATCATTGGACATGTTTATATATGTCTGTTTATTCTTACACCTTACAGGTTCTTATATGGATGTTTATTCTACTGAGATTAGTCAAAGCTAGAAGTAATAGTTTTGACTCATTTTAGCACATTTTCAAAACATATCACAATTAAAAGTGTCAAAATATTAATTCGAGCTGATATGTCCAAGACTGGAACTCTTGAACATTTTTGGCAGTCAGAATCATTGGTATGACTGGTCACCAAAAAAATGTTCAAAATGGGATTAGCTAAGACTGTGATGAAATAAAACATTTTCTTTTGACAGACAAGAAATCCTGTGAATAGGATCATGAGCATTTGTTATAGACAGTTTTGTTGTAATTCCTCTACAAAGTTTGTCTTTGTCTTGCTAAGATGCTATTTCACTGAATAACTCCTTTAACTTCTGACTAAAATTTTACAGTGGTAGCTTGCACATTGGCTACAATATACTCAAGGGTACTCAGCATAGGCAGATGCATCAGTGTAGAGATAAAAGTCTCTGTCTTGAACTGGGCTGTATATTTCATGTTCTCTGAGAAACAATTCTTTCAGTTCTTTGAAAGCTTGATCATATTTTTCCCAAGTCCAGGCCTGATATTTTTAACAAGGTAAATAACAAAACTGATATGATGGAAATCTTGTAGGAACAGTTTCAGTAGAAACCTATCACACCTAAGAATGTACGTAGCTGTCTAATATTTTGTGTAATTGGAAAATGTGAGTAGCATGTAATTTATCTGGAGCAGCGTCGATACCTATCGGAGTGATAATGTGTCCCAAAACGTCCACTTCTTCTCAAAAATAATGGTTGTGTTAACTTGACAGTCATTCCAGCTTATTATATATTTTTAATGACCCTGTGTGTGTGAGAGAAATTTTTATCAGCACTTACATCGAGGTCTTTATTGCTGGTGAGAGTAACACAATGAAAGTATAGAGTGGTGCAAGTAGGGTTCTGAAGCTTTGGAAAAAAAGGAAAACTGGAAAAAAAAAAAAAAAAACAGGGAAAAATTGGTTATTTTCCTTTGAAGTGAAAATGGGAAAAAATTTGATTTTTTCATCAAGGTGAATAATTACTGAAAATTGAAAAGAAAATGATCATACAGTTTCTGAATTACAAATGTATTTACATTCGGGCCTATCTCCAAAGACACATAGTACCCTTAGGTGTTGCCAGTACCAACCCAGTAAAAATGATTACTCCAAGTCCTCCTCCACTCATAGTCTCCTAATCACTGCTTCTTGCCCACAGCTTTTCTTTTGTACAAACTATCTGCTTAGGAAAAGTAAAAAAAAAATGTTTGTAGGGAAATAGTGATTTTTCTTCCCAGACATGATATAATTGACATGTGAAATTTAACACTGATTGTTGTTTACCAGGTGTTCAGTTACAACTTACGACGATGTGTGTGTGTATTCCCGATTACTAGTAAACAAGTTACTAAAATTACAATAATGTGATGCTTCTATAGTTTCTCTTATCTTAAAACTGTAAAGTTCTTTCATTTGCCCTCTTTCTACATTTCTACACCATGCTAATAAAATAACCATTCAGAATGAATCAAATAGGCCAATTCTTCGCTTTTCTCCTTACTTTATTGACCTTATATAAGTTATTATGTATTATTTAACCACCACAGGTTTTGTAAAATTTCACAACGATTTTAAAGAAATTTTTCCAATGTTTCCAGAAAATTTGAAAAAAAAAAAAAAAAAAAACAGATTTTTCCCGTTTTTTTCTTTTCACCAATTTTTCTGGAAATTTTAGAACCCTAGTTTCAAGAATGAAAAGGAAATGGGAGATCCCTGAGAAAACATGAAAACCAATGGCATCAACCAGCATGATTCCCACATGCAAAAATCTGAGAATTGAACCTGGATCACTTTGGTGGGAGGCAAATGGTCTGACCATTCAGCCACTGCAGCCCCCAATGACCCTGTGAATGTGTTTTAAGTGTTCTTCCAAGGTCACAGAAACAATTAAAATGTCCTCTACATAAGCTATTGCAAATTTTTACCACCCCTTTCTTAACAACGCGTAAACTCAATCATTGCATTTCATAGTCCAAAGGACATAACCTGGAAAACATATTGGTGATAAGAATGCAGCATATTATCGTAATTCAGATGCAAGTGACACTCGCCAATAAGCACAAGTAATATCAAATGTGGTCAGAAATTTTACACCTTCATGCAACTCTAGTATGTCCTTAGTGATAGGAATTTTGCAGTCCTAAATAGCAATCTTGTTTATGGCACAAGCATCCAGACATAGTCTTACTGACCCATCATTCGTCCTTATGCAAACCATAAAGACAGCACTTGGACTTGCTTCTCTCTTTATTACTTGCCATTCTAGCATCAAGTTAAGATATGCTTCAGCTTAATTTAGATAACAAGCAGGAATTGAGGAGGCCTTTCGATGTAATGGTTCTGCCTCTTTAATTTGAATTTATGCTTCAGAGAGCTTATATTTGTCAGGAATTTCTGAAAATGTTTTGACGATGAAGCAAAAACAAAATCAATTGTGTCTTTTGAGCATCATTAATTGCAATCACAGCTGATACAACTTTATGACTTTCATAAGTCGTACATCTCTTTGTTTAAATGGCAGATGCTAATTACTTGCTTTAATTTATCAAGAACATTGTCACTAATTTGCCAATGTTCCGCTAAATTAACTTTAACATATTTTTTATGGAACAGATACAAACCAACCTCCAAAATTTAATGTAACTCTGTATTTGGTCACAAAATCAGTGTCTAAGACAAGTGGCTTGGCTAGACCTTCAAAATCAACACAGATGCCAACTTTGGTTTATCTAAACATTCAACACTCATCTTGGTTTGTCTATTTACAATCCAGATGGCTCTAGTTGTAACACCATTTATTTTTAAACTGGGTTTTGGCATTACCTGTAACTTAATAACTTTATTTTCTAATTCTTGTATGAAACATTCACTCATATAGCTCACCTCGGCACCACTGTCCAGCAAAGAATTTGTTTTGAAACCACAAATTTTTAATTTTACCTCAGGGCACAGTTAAAATGTTGAACTTTGTTATTCCTCAAAAAATTCATGAAAAATAAATTCTCTTACTGAAACTTCTAATATAATAAGAGGTCTCCACTTCAGACAAACCATAGGCTAATGTTTGGAAGACTGGTACCACCAGCCCCTTCTAGTTTACTCTTACCTTTGGGTACTTACCATTACCTGACTTAACTATATCATGACAAGTAGATTAAGGTACAAAAGAGGAAACAAAATTGATTTAATTCTCATTATCTTTACTGCAATTACCAATGTACCAGCCAAAATTGTGCATTGAACATCCATTTATATGATAAAGGTGGAGGTATAATCGACCAATTAGGAAAACCTCCAGGAACAGGAATAAAGTGGATCACTACTGTATAGGTAGGCATTTGTATATTGTGCGGCCCCTTCACTTTCTTCTTACTATTGCTAGTAACTCGACTGATGTGACCAAAAGTGTATGTAGCCTTTTGGACTATTACCATTTAACAGACAACTATAAAATACCTATTCATTGACCATATTTCCTTTCTTCTTTTTCTTATGTCGTATAACATTGTTGATTAATCCGTCCTTTGTTATAAATTCCATAACCTTTATGACATGACCTATTCTGATTGTGGTTGGCTTCAGAGTTATACGAGGTTTGTCCAGCATATTTATTGTTACATAATTCACCTTCTGCTGTGTTAATAGATGCATGGAGGAACTCTGTCTCTAGGTAATCTCTCCCCCTCACGTGGCTGTCAAGCCCTTAGTCTTTCCAGCTGATCAAGTCAAAGTAACTGCTTCCTGACACCTACAATATTATAAAATGGCTTATCTGTCCCCTGGATTCGGTATTGTACAGGTAACTGAGAAATAATTAGTGATGAAAATTCTGAATTATTCACTGGTGCAGTCAAATAACTTGCCCCTTCAAAAATCTTTGAAAAATGAACTTCAAGGGATTTTCCTTTTAGTGGATAGAATTTTTCCATACGTAACTCTGCTCTCAGACCTTCCTATATTTGATCAATCCAGTACTATTCCAATATCTCTTTAAATTCTCTGAAACTTCCAATTATTCTCATCTTATGCCTGCTGCATATTCTTGGCAAAAAAAAAAATATCACATATTTTATATTACCTTTATTTTTAAAACTATACAATAAAAATACACTCATACTCGGTGCCTAGCATTAATACCATATTTCCACATGTTAGTATTAAGAAAAATGTTACGGTATTCTATCTGAATTCAGCCTTTCACCAGTGTAATCTCGATGAGAGTACACTGGTGAAAGGCTGAATTCAGATCGATGAGAGTAGTAAGAAGTGTAATGAGTTTAGACAACCTGAGGACATTATTAACTCGAAAGGGCGCTGTTTGGTGTGCATTGCGATGGCCAACATTTGCATAATGTGTTAGAAGATTATCAATTTAAGGTTTTTGGACAACATTCTTATCTATTCAGAGAATTTTAAGGGGCATTTAAAACATGTTAAAATGGATTTGGAAAAACTGTGCTAGGTAGGGTTTACAGCAAATCTGGATAAAGCGACTTGGGCCTGTTAAGAGGTAAAATAATTTTTTATGGAAATGCTGGGGTATTATGCAAGGTTTATAGGTAACTATGTGGAATTGTGCATGCCCCGTAACAACAAAAAAAAAAGGAAGAAACTTTTAAAATGGAACAGGAACAAGCATTTAAAAAATTGAAATTTGTGATTGGTGGTCTGCCCATTTTGGCATTGCTGTATTTAGAAACTGTTTAATATGTCCATGTTTATTATGTGTAATCTAGTGTTACTTATTACTACCTGTTAATTCATGACGGCTATTTGAGTCTGTAAAGTTGGCAGTAAAATGTTTAATGTTAGCTGGTGCTTCTGCACTGGCAGTCTTGTTCTGGTTGTCAAGATGGCAGGTTGCCATGAGTGCTATAATAAATTTCATTGTCACAGTATATCTCCCTTGCCGTTTATTTAAATGAAAAGGTTATGGACCCAGGACCCAAACGCCCAGGATTGTGGTTTATAGCAAGTAAATACTGTGAACATTGTAATACGCACACCCGTATACAAAAAGGTGTAATTGGCATTGGCAGTTGAGAATTGTAAAGGTTAAATCGGCCTGTTACCATTTTCCTTTTGTCTCAAATTGTGTGCATTTGATCGTCATGGAGAATATTTTGAAGACAATTGTCGGCAAACTGGAAGGCCAATCTAACACAACAAACTTCAAATTTCAGTTGTTATTCTTCAGAAAACTACTGGATTTATGAGCGCTGTTGAAGGTAAGCTCGTTTATCTATCAACGACTGGAAGAAGAAGCAACGTCGAAGGAAATAGCAACCTACAATTCTCAACTACAAATAGTACAGAAAATAAAATTTTACGCCCAAGTTATGGTGAGAAATACGATGCAGACGGTTCATCAGCTAATAAATATGTGCATATAAAGTAAAGATATATGGGAAAAACTGTTCTCCATTTATGAACAAAGAACAGAACTGAGGCAAGACAGGTTATTTAATTAATCTTTTGGTGTAACAATCATGGATACAACACAGGCTGTTGCCAAACACATCTCAAGACTTGAGAAACTGTAGTTTGAATTTGATGGTGTCATGCATCAACCAGCTATGAGCCAAATATTAGTTTTAAATAACAATGTGTTTAAAGATTTTTAGCTTTGAGCAGTTCTTACGAGAAGCAGGTCTATTTTAATCTTATAAAGGAAATATTTTGAACATGCTACAGGACCAGAATACATTAAGACAGTTTTAAAACTGAAAACATTTTAATCTGTATTACGCAACACAATCGATTGGCACATAGCTGGTTTATGCATAACGTCGTCCAATTACAAGACGAAACATGAAGGGAAGACAAAGTGATGCTATCAGAAAGTCTGTTTATTAACAGAATAATTAACACTTTGTCATCTGAGTATTTTGAATTTGAGACTTTCAAAATCTTAACAGAAAGGTTATGCACTGTTGAGTAGCATTTCAGGGAGAAGGAATAACAGAATTTTTATCTAGGAACAAAAATTCAAGCTCGAATATTTTTTCAAAAGAACCACAGAAGCCCACAAGGGAAGAAAACATGCTTTTTTTGAAAGTGTGAAGGAAATCTCATAGACTCTCCCAAGTTAAAAGGTAAGGGACCAAAGTACCATTCTAATGACACAATTTTGTTTGCAAGTGCTTATACAGTATTGCTAAACAAACACTTTCAGATTGTTGTGATCTTCGGGTGGTTGATTTGAGGGCGAGCACTCACATGTCTATGTTTAACAGGTACAAAGTTTTGAAAGAAAGGTAAAATTGCAAATGAAAAATTAGTAAACTGAGCTGGAAGAGGTAATGTTGAAGTTGTCTTATCTGGAGGTGAGGTTAAAATTAATTCAAATGCTCTTTATGATTCAGATGTTGCTAAATTAACTGAAAAGGGATTTAGTGTTTTGTTTGGTGAAAAATATTGCAAGGTGTTTGCCAAGAGCTCAGTGAAAATTATTGGCAGTCCAAATATTGTAGCTTCGAAAGTCAATTAGTGTTTACATGACAGAGATGGCAAGATGCAATTCAATAGGCACTGAATCAGCCAATGTAGAAATTGATCAACTGGGAATCCAAGTTCAATAAGTTAAAAATTGGAGGTTTGCAGTACGCAGGACAAATTCTGTCAGTTCTTTATGGAAACATAAAACTAATAAATTGATAAGGATTTTCGATGGTCCATTCCGAGTTAAGGCAGCTAATAACAAAAACTGTTATGCGTTACAAACAATGGATGGAAAAGAAACTAGATCATACATCACTCAACTCCAAACTTAAAAAGTACCCTGCGTTGAGCAAGATGAAGCCTGTCCATGAAAACAAACAAGTAAATGTCAAGCCAACTCGGGTGAGAAATTGCGAGGAAAGACAGTCATGAGGTCAAATTACAGTTTTCTATTTGCAACATATTTTCCAGTTAATGCTAGAAGAGAAACTGCTGTGGGTTGTTACTGAAAGGTAAAATACTGTGTCTTTGAATCTTAAAAGGTTATTGTGTCCTTTGTTTTGTTTATTGTTCTAGTGTACTTGTGTATTTTTTTGTGACTTTAACATCCACTTAGTATGAATCTGATGCTTCTGTTTGTCTGCATCTTGGGTTAGCATTTCACTCAACTGTGTTACAGAGTACTGCAAATACCACGAGTGACACTTCTGAAACTTATGTTGTAGTTATGTATTGCGTTTGCTGAAGCTGATGGCTATGTTCTGAATCTCAATTGTGTTTGTATACACACAAGGGTAAACTAAGTCTTCAACCCTAGATGTGGTAGCCTAGTGAGTGTTGTAATACCTGCCAAACATTAGTTTTGTCCTGCACTCACTAACAGCAACCGGAATGTGATTCTAAGCCTTCAACAAAAGGTAGAGAAAAATTGGTGCATTTACCTTTTTACAGTTTATGACTGATTTAATATTTGCTGAAATTATATTGGGAAGTTAATTTGAAATTTCCTCTAGTTCTTCATGAGTAATCTTCACCTGATTGTTTATTTTCAACACCTTATTTTTGTGTCACTGTATATTTTTAATTATGTGGTTCATTGAATTTTGCATTGTTGTGTTTGTGTTATTTTTGTAATATATTATTTCATGTTTCATGTCTTGATTAAAACCTATAATTTTCAGTAATATTGCTTTCTACTGAGTCTAGGTGATGTAGGAAAATGAGAGCCATCCAAGTGCTCTCCCTTACTCAATTAATATTGGGGTATAGGTTGTCTACAGTCTACCATTAAAGTTAAATAATGAGATCACACTTATAAAAGAAAATTAGAAGTATGAACATTACCCATAAAGATTATTTGGTGTTCAACAATCCTTTCATTTTTCCCTATACCCATAAAAAATAATTGTACATTTTTGTTAGGTCCACAGTATCATTGCCATCTCAAAGACTTTATCGGCAAAACACTGTAGTTGATGAACAATCAAAATGATAAGCCCATATATATAAAACTAATAACTCAATATTTTGTGTCAAGTATGAACAGAATCCTTAAAATATTTTAAATGAGTGTACACGAACCGTACTGTACGGAGAAGTTACGACAGGATAATGGTGCAACAAATCACTTAATACAACGTAAACATCTCAATTATGTTTCACACACAATTAAAGAAAAAAATTAATGTTAAAAATGCACATAAAACAATGAATTCCACTTCTAAAGGGATGTACATCTACAGAGTTACGAAGGAATTAATATAGCTGTTTCAAATGTCATGTTGTGTGACCAGCTGTCACTAAGTTTACTCTCTGTAAAGAAGATAGAAGAGAGTGTATTAAGTGTAAAATGTTAAAATAAAATACCTGTTTAACAGTACACAAAAAAAAAAAAGGAATACTGTAGTGACTGGGAATTTAGAGATAGGCTTATATGTAATAAATCTCATGATGTTACAGTACTGGGCTAGTAATAATTTAAATATAAATGATGCTAAGTTACTACACTGTCGAAGGGTCAATCATGTCAGTATCATACTTGGAGTAGATTTGAAGTCTGCATGATGAGGAGACTGTTAAAAACCTCTTATGCTTAAGAACTACCTGAAGAAACAAGCCCACAAAAATTTCATCAGTAAGATGTGTCATCTGATGAAAGGTGGTTCAATTTCCCTACCTACAAACAACAAAAGGTATTTAATCTACATTTTGGAGCTCAGTACCTTATGGACAAGAAAGAGGAAGTTGAAAACCCTATACAAAAATATATAGCTATCGTGGAAGCTAAGTTTGGTTCATGACATTGAACATCTAAGAACTGACAATGGTGGAGAGTATTTATTGAGGGATAGTATAAACCTGAACGCTTCATGAAAAATAAAAATTCAGTATATATTACCTGGGATTCATACACAGAACACAGTTGCTGAAAGGTACAATTGTACACTATTTGGATGTGCAAGATGTTGAGAGTAACAGTTTGCAGGAAGATGATGTCCTCTCTGCAGCTTACATTACCAATCGTCTAAATACATCAGTGTTACCTGAAAACTCTAACAAGAACTATGGCATGGATTATGTAACACAAACAAAATAAGGATTTTTAGCACAGAAGTATATATGTATGTTTCCACGAAAGAGATATGCTGTGAACTTGACAGGGAGACTCCAGAAACTTAACACACATTCCCAAAAGCTGTATCTTGTTGGATACTGCAATAATGGGTACATATTGTAGGATCAAGACAAAAGAAAGGTTATTGCACTGCAAGTTCTGTGTTATTTGATGGAAATAATAATTTTAATACAATTTCTGACATGCAACAAGATGACAGAAGAACTAAGACAGAGTCTAAATGAGAGGGAAAGGCATCAATAAAGTCACCAGTTTAAAAGTAAGCCATAGAAACAAATAGACAATCAATGACAACAAACTCAAACTTTAGTTGAGCTTCCTGAAAAAGTAAACATTATCTCTCGTTAAGTATTTTCTGAAAAAAAAGACTCTGGTGAAGTTACTGTGAAGAAAAAATGATTCGTGGTCCTTCAATACTAACAACCGAAGCTTGAACAAGAAGTCCCCTAAGAGCCAGTGGGCCGGATGACTACTCTACGATATTTGCTAGCTGTGGCTGTAAAGTGTGCAATGGTCATCATCAACTGGGCATTAAGATCACCGTCTACAGCAATTTTTATCACCATGTTTTTATTTTTATATTTTTAATAGATTTTTTTTTAATTTAGACACAAAATGAGACTAAATTTTGCTCTTATAAAATTTTTTTTATCTCTCATAGTTTTTGCGTAGTGGCTCGCTGAAATCAAAATTTGCATATTACGGTTTTAAGGCTACACTAAAACCAACTGACATACAAAACCAAAAAAATCACAGTAAATAGCGAAGTTGTAGGCTACAAGGTCACCTATATTAAATCACAAAATTAAATATATTTTTATTTAAATAAAAATGATGAATTTAAAGTAAAAATTTTAAAATTCAATAAGTTTTTTAAAAATACCAAAATATTTTGTGATTTAATATAGGTGAACTTGTAGCCTACAACATCGTTATTCACAGAAGATTTTTTCAGTTTTGTATGAGCGTTGGTTTTAGTGTCGTCCTTAAACCTGTGACACAGAAATGTTTACTTCAACAAGCCATTATACAAAAAAATTGATGAGAGGAAAATTTAGTCACATTTTGTGTCTAAATTAAGAAAAAAAATATATGATACAAATAAAAAAGTTAAAACAGAGTGATGAAAATTGCTGTAGACTGTGCCTGTAAGGCAACGTGTTCCTACTTACGCTGTTTTGCCAGATTTTTCACAATAATCTTTAAAAATTTCAAAATTTTTCTTCCATTCAATGATAACATACTTGCCAAAGAATTTCTTTTTTAAGAATAAATATAATGCCACCAGATAAGATAAAGAATCACTGTTAAAAAATTTTATGAAATATTAGTTTCTGATGTTAAGGTCATGTTCATTGTCTTTTTTTTTGTAGTTAAGTGTTTCAGACAAAATCAATGAGATCTACATTAAGGGCAACACAATAATTTGGTTTTTTGTGAGTGACAAATGTCTGTGGGATTGGTCACAAACTGAAGGGGGGGGGTATTGTAATGTTGCAGTTAATTATTTATTTTAACTATTTTATTGGAACAATATTTACATTTATTTTCCAAATTATTTTACAAAGTAAGATAAAATTATAAATCAATTTTAGGTAATACTTTCGCTTTTTAGATTATGTATGCTTCTAGAATGATCTACTAGGTTTTTGGATCACTGGGCAAAATTGTATGTCATAACTTACATTCTCACAGTTTGGTAGCTCATTTTTTGATAATGTTTTTGTTGGAATGGCCATATGGGTCACACTGTGTCCTGATTGGATGGTCTACGGCATGACACTCTGGGCCTGTAGGAAAAGTTTTGTGTTCTCTGTGGTCCCAGCAGTTTAAGCACATCGTCGCTGCGGCAAAAATTGAACGAAGAAGTAGCCTGTACCATCAACACCTGCAGTCAGAACACTTAGGCCTATTAATATTTTTCAGACTTATTTCAATCTTTCTTTAAATTACTCCCACTAGTGCAGGAAGCCAGTGAGGCACATGGACAAAATCATCACCATCTTAATAATACTCCAGTTTAAAGCTGAGCGAACTGCCTATAGAACTTGACACCATCTTCGGCCATAGATATTTGTGGCAAGAGTACAACTTGATTGTTCAACATTATCAACTTAAAAAGACAGAACTTAAAAAGACAGGGTTTAAATTTCACTTCATCTTTATTTTCCAACACCCAAAAAGTAAATTCTGTCAAAAGTGTTTTTTCACCCTTTACCCACTATGTGGGACAGACAGTGTGCAATTGTATGTAGTGGCCATTGTGTACAATGTCTGGAGTAGTGGAGTGCATGTAAAGGTAACAATATAAGACACGATGCAGATACATCAAAAGAGTCAAACTAGAATTGAGTGTGCATAAAGCAAAGTGCTTTTGGGCCTTGCTGATACCATAAATTGTTTTTACGAGATCCATCAAGTAAAATAAGGCAAGATCATCCAGTACGTAGGCCTAGATCAGTGTCATAGAACAAGTACCGGACAGATGTACAATAGTTCCATTAGTAAAATGAAGAACAGTACAACCATTCATTAGGTTTCATAAAAAAGAGCCATGTCTTATATTTTGTTTTTAACAAAACATATTATGTAGGCCTACTATGTTTGGTGAACACAATAATGTTGTGAAATAATTAGGGTTTAACATTTGTTTACGACTTAACTTAATAATCGAAAAATTGCAAAAAAATAAATTTTAACAATTAAGTTATTTTTTTTAACAAGCTAACATTAATGATGATGTATTAAAAATATATAAGTGTTTAGCTTCTGTATCAAAAAGATTGTGTTTTAAGTTCCCATTGGACTGGTTAGTGTTACCTATTAGATACATAAGTGGTTTTGTCTGTCAAATGTTCAAAAATTGTTTTAAGTTTTCTTTTTAACCCTTTAATATTTTTAAAATTATATTGTAATAGCATTACCAACTTTAATAGAGAAAAATTTTGTCAAGAAAAGGGTTTTAAAGAAACACATTCTATAATGTTGTGTACTTTTTGGCTACTTATGAGGAGACTAAGGCCTGTCAGTAGAAAAAGAGTACAGAATTAAAAAAAGTAAATACAGAAAACCTTTTTAACAAAAAGTAACCTCAGTTAAATCCTTCCTTTAAAAATTAGATTGCATTATTTTCATCTAAAAACACAATTTATTTAAATTACAGTTTTAATATCTACAAATAAAGCAGATGTCATTGCATAAATACATGATTAAACTAGGGTCATTAAATTTTCAACTTCTTAAGCCATATTTACCTCTGAATAATATTTCTATGTTAAAGACATTAATTAGACCCAGTTAACTTGGGATAATAAGGGAAGGGATAAACAAGTGGTAAAACCCATCACAACTTCAAGCTAGGTTTAAAATTTTATCATGTTTTCTTAATCTAGCTAAGAAGAAAATTTAAACTTTGTTGATGAAACTCACTGTGACAAGATTTTGATTTAATTCTGTATCCAATTCCCCAATTAGCAAAGAGGTTTTCATTAAAAATTTTGCTGTGACATAGAAAATAACATTTTTTAGTGTTAATTATGCTAAAATTTTAATCTGATATGCTTGTTGTACTTTTGTGTTAATTTGTAGAGTCTAACGTATTCATTATTATTACACTTGCTGAAAAGCATCAACAGTGATTTATATGCTGAAAGGATATGCAAACTAAATGAGATGTCAACTGAAATATTATGGAAGTCGTATTGTCTTCACATTACAAGTCTTGGGTCTGGTTTTACCCTACCTAGCCGAACCCAGATTAAGTCCACCTCATTCCGTAATTGTCAACGGAGGTTCTTTTCTCAGAGTTGCAGCATCTTACCTCCATCCCAGTCCTTAACACTAGTAAACATTTTGTCCAATGAGAGACAAAAAGGGGTCAACACAGCTGACACACTATGCAACACATACATTGTGTAAAACTCTGTACCTTCTGCATGGCACCGGTGAAGGTGTTGTCAGTTACAGTAATTAACGTTTTATCATTCAGAAAGGTATAAAAAATATATATTAATCACTGTTTCAACTTTTTTCTTCTTATTTTTCATGTTGAGAAACTTTATATGTTACAAAACTTGCAAATCACAACATGTTTGGAGTTCAAATACCGCAACTCCTTTCCTTCTCTTTCTCTTCACAAATAAAATAAATACATTTACAAATGAACTAGAACAAAAAAATACAGTCAACATAACTTATATTTTTCAGTAAAAATATATATTTTTATGTACCTGATGTAAATCATTGTGAATGAAACACTGCTAGTTTTATATAAACACAAAAACATCAAGCTTTTTAATGCATGGCTTAAAAGCACAACATAAAAAGAATTCAGAAGACATTACTTGACCATATCACACTTTTACTAGGACAGTAAAACATATAACTACTTTTCTTTATTCCCTGCCAACTTAACTGGAAACACTGCAACTAATATTTAGGTAAAGAATATATCTGCAAAACTAAAACACTTTTCTTGGAGGATGGTATTGTGAGAGATTCATGGTAAAAAACTACAAAACCAAAATACACTCTCATCTTTTCAACACGACTTGGGCTAAATTACGACTACTTCACTAAAAGCAATAAAAGAAAATGTAAAACCTTTTTCACATTAAATATGTATGAAGTATTAAATACTTAGAATTGTTACATCACAAAACAATACTAATCAAAAAAACAGTAAACAATGATTCCTACAGATTAATTTGCAATCCAATCATATGCATGAAATAAAATCTGTCTATAGTTGAAAAGAGTTTTAATGCAGCAACAGTGATCAAAAATCATGGGGTTAGACCTTAGTGGTTATACATTATTACTTATTAAACTTACGATTCGAAAAGTTCTCAGGTGTGTATAGAAGCCAAAAGCAGCATGCATACACACCAGTTATGCCCAGACTTTACGAAGCATACTTTTTACTTGAAGCACACGTAGAGAGAAGTACATCTAGAGCCTTTTGCCATGCTATATGATACATATACTTCATGGTAATGTTGTCATGTCATTGGTTTGGAAGGGATGCTGCATCAAATTCTCGTTATACTGCACAAAAAATTTGTTTATATGAACTGATGCATTTGCCACCCTAACACTGACTTTGTTCAGTATCTGAAGCACTGTAAGGTAAAAGCATCGTAGTTCGATACCTTAAGGATATTTTGGTATAAAATAATTTCAAGCATTCAGCTGCAATGCTAACACTGCACAATGTACATATACGACAACAATTTGAACAGTCCTCTTTGAATCTTAATACATTTACAACTGAATTTGGGCGAGTATTTTTTTATATTAATTTTTTAAATACCCCTTGCAAATGCACAGAAGTTTGGTAGTGACGAGGTGCCTGTTGGGAAGTCCAATATTTGTTGTGGGCAAGTTTGGTACTTTCAGAAAACTGATTAGAGCTAACATACAATGCGTCCTAGAGAAAAAATGCATTCCACAGCTTATGTTGACGACAAAATTATGAAGACGTATGTTGTACATAGTTAATTCCACGTGCAGAGGTTTAGAAGTAAGCTTTGAAAAATCATTGTCAACCGAATGTGAAAAGCAACACATCTTGTACCTACAAAATGGCACATTACAGAGGAAAATGGCACTGCACATTTGTCGCCAACCAAATTATAATAAAAACTTATTAAACAAACCAGCAGATTAAATTCAGGTCACTTAGAAACAGACGACACACATAATAACAAACCATGGAGTTATTCAAAGCACACACTCAGATGTTAACATACTGTTAGTGTTTTGCAAAATTTTGAAATTTAATGCACTTGTCATGCTCTGAAAACTGAAAAAGTGTATCTATCATGAGATTTTCCACGAAGAGTGCATGAATTTTAGTCTCTGAACAACTGGACGACATCTCAATTTCAATACAAAACATTTGAGACACTACGCTTTAAACTTAAATTATTTTTAGCAATACATTCTTTTAACACAAATACTGATAAAAAAAGCTAAAACAATAACCTAGACTAAGTTCACTCAGAAACAGAGAAAACATAGCAACAAACCATGGAGCTAGTTATTGCAGACATTAAGTTATTAACAAACCATTAACTTACCGGTAGATTACTCAAGTTCACACGGAAATACAGGAAACACAAATAATAAACCATGGAGAAAGTAATTATACATATTTATATAATATCCTATTAACAAAACAATTGACTAACTTAAAGGTCCTGCCTACCTGCACATTAGAGGTTCAGAAGTGACACAACTATAAAGGTGACCATGAAGCGCAAATAAAATGCACCATTGCTACAACGAGCCGAGCAATGAACTAGCATAAAATATTTCCGCAGATCCATTTATGCTTTGGGATTTTCAATGGTGGCCAATTGATTTTATTGACGGAAAGTCTCATGTAAAGTTCAGTGCATGTTTATATCTGATTTTCACATATATTTGGTTAGTACATTTAGAAATACGGCAGACTGAAAAGGCCTTTTTAGCTATGTTGGAGCACTTAGAAACTGTATTTTTAATAAGTTTGGTGGCTTAAAAATAACATTCCCTACTTGTGCAAAGTGTAATTTATTTTCGTTTATTGGCACAATTGGCACACATGAACGAGTTTCGTAACAAATGTATTAACAAACACACTGCGACACATTTAAAGCACTTGGTAGATGGTGCCCTTAAGTTCACCCAGAAACAGGGGAAAAATAATAACAAACAAAGAAGTTAGTTATTACAATAATTGTACATATTTAGATGTAAACAAAAACAGCAGACATAAGTTCTCTCAGAAATTGAGAACACACACAATACCAAACCATGGAGTCACAAGAGTTTAAGAAAGTTATTGCACTCATAAGTTATAAACATCCTATAAGTTAAAACAAAATAGTACTTAATTAATAAACATCTACTGGGATGCTGAATACATATCTCATTTAAGTGTCAAACTGCTGAAAACTAGGGGTTCGTAATATGCCCAACACCTGCGCTAAAGATACAGTTGATTCGTCACCATCCTTGTGAATGAAGGTCTTGTTTTGTGTATCTATATACCTCATTTCCAGGACAGTGATAGCATCTCCTCACATTTTTACAATACACACATATTTCTAAAGTGATGCTTGCCATTTTCCACCAAGAAATGACACCACAACACAGGCCCAGGCTTCACGTTGTCTTTTGTGGGTTCTTCAATCATTATTATGTCTTCATCAAGATGTCTATCATAAATATAAAAATAAAATGCCAGTCTAGTCAATAATGGCTTTCTCCTGCCATGTGTTTCGCTAGCTGTCTCTCTTCTCTGCATGTCACACTGCCCTCTCTTCCTTCTGTGGCTGCAATTCCGCTTTGGCTTTTGCTTTCTTGTAGCATTGTTCAATCCAAGCATATAAAGAAGTGACAGATGGAGTCAGTTCTTTTCGTGATATGGTGTTTGGTTTAAAAGAGGTTCGTGATGGCCACACAAATGCCCTTATAAAGGGTGACAGGAACGTAACATTGTTGCTGAGCTGGCAGAGGAGCATTTCCTATGAGGGACAGATATATTAAGTGTTCATGACGAGGTGATAGCTTCTCGTGAGTAAGTGGATGTTGATGGGTGTGAGTACAGAAGAGGAATGGTTTTTTTGTGCAGTTGTGTTGGTTGGAGATGTGGCCATGACACACCAATACTTAAACAACTCTCCATACCACGGCACTATTCTCCTGCAGCCTCGAACTCTCAAACTTTCACTTCATCCTGACAGTCCAGCAGACAGTTCAAGCGACACTGTCACTTCTCATGAAGACTGCATTACACTGCATGTGGTGGCGGTGACGATGTTGCTGGTTATGGTGTTGGTTGGGATGATGTTGCTGGTTGTAGTGTTGTGGGGATGCTGTTAGGTACTAGTCGAAATGGGGTTGGCGATGACATTGCTGGTCGTAGCGGGGTTTGGGATGATGTGTCCATTGAGTGCACTGTTGGAGGAGGTGATGCTGGTGGTGTAGCAGCAGGCACTGCCAGCATGTCAGGTAGTGTTGAACCTGCCTCAGTGCTGGGGGTGCATCTGCCAGTTGTGGTGCAGTTGATTGTGCATTTGTCAACAGTAAATCTGTACACTGTGATGCTGTGGGATCCCAGGAATACAGACCTCTTTTCCTGAAGCCTGCTTGTACAATGTCAGGTGCGATACATTTCTTTATTGTTGCATCAAGCAGTTAAAGCCCTTCTTCTTAAAAACTGTGTCCTTTATAGCCTCAGTGGCCTTTTTCACTAGTGAATAGCTTTCTTCCATACACTTTTCAATGGCTCAAACACTGTGCTGACCATTGGCTGAAGGATGTGGGTATTACTGAGAAGCAGTGCCACAACACAATGTCTTTTTAACGGCAGAACTCGCTGGTGTGTAACGTCTGATGTGATGAGTGGCCGTCAATAATGAGGATCACTGGACGAGGAACTTTGTAATCACTCAGCCACGAGTGGAATATGTTGGGTAACATATTCATAAAATACTGTAACTGTCATCCACTCATTTGCTGACTTTCCAAGTCTCCACCCTAAAGGAATGGTATACACAACATCTTGGAGGAATCTCTCATATTTAAAACGTACAAGCGGTGGGCACACTACACTTGTAGCATTTGTATTTATTAATACAGTGAGAGATTCCTTGTCATTGCTGTTCACCTTCTCATAAACAGTATTTTTTTCCATTTCACAGAGTACCCCAAACCTTTAGAGTTAGAAGACAGTCTCGTCTGCATTATAAATACACAGTGGGTCATTAAAGATGTATACAAGCTGTTTCCCCTTCACATATCGTCAACCGCTTGAAACCAAGATACAAGACGTGGTTCGGTGATAGCAAGACTACTGGCAGTCAGATTTTGAGGTGATCAGATGATCTCAGGATGGTGCTTAAGGAAGCCTTGGTACCAGGATTGCCATGGACGGCCGTTCTGGAATGGTGTTGGTCTTTTTAGATCCGTGACCAACTGCTCCACACTATTCAACAGATCGTCTTTCATCATAGTGAAACCTGCTTGGGAACTAGTGATAGCACACATAACTATAATGTCCTCTTCCTCTCATGTCAGTATCGTAGGCGCACCCATGTTGTAAGACAGACTTTTACCCGACACCTGTAGTGGACTGACTAGCATGCAACGCCATGTTTCCGTGTGGCCTAATAGATGTCCAAACCCTCAAATACGACATCATACAATGCAGCTATCAGGGCTTCATGTTTCCCCACTGTTACCTGCAAATGTAATATTATACTGTTATATTACCTTCAAAAATGTATAACTTTGTTACAGTACATAAGATCAGCTAGTTACCGACATCAATATTAATACAACAATTTGGCACAGCGTGAAACATGTGTCAACAACAGTTTGGCATTGCCTGGAGCTTTAAGTACAGCTAAGTTAACTTATTAAACTTGTGCCTTAATTCTGTATTTGTATTGCCACATGAATTTCTGCTAATTACCAGCACTAACGTCAGTACAATACAATTTTGCGCAGTATCAAACATTCATACACAGTGTACAAAAGTTCAACAGTTGTCACAGAAGTATACATAGCTTTTGCTTAAATTTGGATTTCCTGTACACATTTTTGTTATCCGGCACGTTATGCACAGTCATTTAAATACAACATAAATTTTCACACTGTCAAACTTTCATACAATGGCTTTTTCGGGGTATCACACGTTTGTTACCCACCAAAATGTATTACCCATATGATTATTGACTCTTATACGTTTGGCAACATGAACTTATGCTAATACTGTAATTCCAGGCACAGTCTATTAAACATTATATTACACACCACAAATCTTAAGGGCGTATACTTAACTGCTTATAGAATTTCATAGCAACACTCAATTCATCAGCAATGTCAATGCCAAGCAACACTACAAATTGTTTTCCTTCCGACATTTGCGCGACAAAGGGTTGCGAACGACTGTGGTCGAAAGCAGAATATCCATTGAAAATACAAAACAATCCATTCAATCAATATGTAAGCAGGATTAATTTTTATCGACCTGAACAGCTAGCACTATCGAACTTCTATACAGTCACGAACTTCGGTACTTTTACCTTATAATGAAAGTTAATAATTCTGTAGCTCAATTCTAGAGATATAAGATGGGACAAGCATTACCATATTTTATTGTTAAGTGAGTGCACATATTATACTAAAATTTACATTAAAAACAAGCGGGTTTGACTACTAAGCGAGTGTGGCCAAACTAAAAAATAGAGGTTTAGGCTAAATTAATGTATGGGCCCTAAGAAATGATACAAACATGCATTAACAATTTTATAAAAAGGAGTCGGAGAGAAAAAAAGTTAAGTAAATGTTTAACAATTACAACACTGGAGATAGGCAAGGCCCATCTTGTTGTAAGACTGTGGGTAAAAGATTTAAATGTAAATCTTACATAGTATAATACTGTACGCCCGTTGTTTCGTAGCTATCATACATATTCCAGAACTCTAGCAACGTCCTCCAAAAAATGTTCATGTCTTGGTCCATAAAAAGACATTGTCACAATATTATAACTGCCAACCCGATGCTCCATTCGCGTTCTTTCCTGAATAAACAGTCATTAACTTAAATCCTATGTCGTAACTTACACAAATTCTTCCCAGCGCAAAAAAAAAAACACTAACTTCATCACTCTTCACTCTCTCTCAACATACTAATACTATGTTTACTGCACACTGGCCAGCACTCATAGCAACTGGCAAAACAGCAAAGATTGTTTATTAGCCATGTATGCTGGCCTGCAGCCCAGTCAGTCGCAACTGTCAAGGTCATGCACATTTGACACAACGTGCAGTCACATACACTGTATTCAGTAAGTAGCAATGTGCCGTGAACACTGCGCTGGACAAAAATAAGTAATATGTGATCATTATACGAAAATAATTTTTTTTCGTTATATATAAACGTTAAACTAATGATGTAAGAACTATAGGGTAGCAAAAATTATGTAAACCGTACACGATAATTGTTTTTATTCACATGCCATAATGCACAGACTTAAGAATATAACCAAAACATATATTATTTTCCACTCAAAATTAATAAAACTAATATTTTGGTGGTTTGATAATTCATACTTTGTGATTCACATGCTGCAAAGTTGACAAAATGCCAAACTAAAAATTTATTTAAAAATTTATTGCTGTCCTGTTTATGAATAGTCAAATATAAAATTGTAAACAAAATACAAAACTTTGTTTACTTTTTTACCCAAAATATTACAGAATTTTACATTCTAAAATTATTTACACTAAGTTTTATCCTGTGCAGTAAATAATTGATATTAAAATAATGCAATAAATTAAAATAGATTGCAGGCTTTCGCAGCCATTGTCTGCATTTTCTTGGCTTGTGGGAGTGAGCCGCGTCTGAAGATTGTCTTGCGACGTTTCGGCAGTCGTTGCAGCTGCCATCATCAGGTAGTCGGAGTCGGAGACCAACTGGCAGATGTAAGAGTTGCAGGTCCTTATATACCCTGGTGTCTGGGTGGCTGCTTCCTGGTTGGCTGGGCCCGTCGGCCAATCACAGGCCCGCTTGCTCCTGATTGGCCGAGGTG
>PNEQ01091455.1:0-26463 GCA_003012365.1 Medauroidea extradentata | reverse complement strand
TAGTTAATTGATGGTAGACTTTTCTTGTGCTTTAATTGTCAAAGTTAATTGACGTGTCTGTGACACAGGAGTAATTGTGTGCATAACTAATTGTGTTGTGAGAGTTCTAGTTGATTACTGTTTTGTGTATTTCATAGCTTTGTGAGCTATTAAATCCAGTACTTAATTTAACTCTTTTATTTGTAATTATAAGACCTCTTTCCCAAAGAACTCGTGGGAATTGCCCACATATAAAGTTTTATGTCTCAAACTTGTAACAATATGATTTCTCCTGTTTTTGATATGTGGGACAACATTAATCTTACCAGAACATATAGATTCCTAATTGAGAATTAAACAGTAACATTTTCTATGCCGACATGCAAAACATTAAACGGTACATTTATTCCCTGATTCTTAAGAAAAACTACAACCCCAAGGCTGAAAAGAATAGTACCAATTTAAATATACGTATATACCTACGATGACAGTTTCAAAATAATTAATTCATATGGCCTAGAGACTGCATGTATTTGGTAGAGCTAAACCGATCGTTACAGGCAGAACCAGTCACTGCAGTGAGGAACAATATCAAAATTAGACTAAGGTGATTTCGAAAAACATCGGGAAACTTAAAATCAATTTTAGTCAAACCGGTCATAGAATTATGTTCTCCCGAGTACTAATCGAGTAATTAACCATTTCGCCATCTCTATCGGTGAGACGGCTACATGTTTAAGTTAATTTTAAGAATAGAATAACTTATATACAACTAATAAGCATAAATCAATAAAATTAGAATGTTTCTCTGGAAGCCAGTTTTGTCAAACATCAACACGGACTGCAGATATTTATAAAAAGAGTTACAAACAACTTACGTTGTGCTCTTAACTAGAAAATTTGGTAAACTGGCCGCATGGGAAACCTATATGCAGAGGTATTCTACCTCACACTATATTTGAAAAGTTGCGGGAAAAGTACGTTCACAGCATTTTTTTACAAGTCAGGTTCAACGGCTATCGAGTCATGATACATAGTAGAGCTGCTTCAAGAGTTATGCAAAAAAATAAGTGAAATAAATGGTAAGGGTATACTCTACATATTTGGTTGTACATTTTCGAAGCAAAATTCTTGAAAACCTAATTTCCAAGGAAAGTATTTGCAAAACTACAATTTTTTTTGTTTAATAAAAACATACAAAATATACGTTTGTAACGTCTTATGACATAACATTGTATTTGTAATACACTGACGTAAACTTATAACTGTATTATCAATTTTATTAAGATTATGAAAATGGGGTTGTTTGGGCAATAATAACAAGAGTAATTTTACTTGAAATAGTCCGTATGAACATTACTTACGCCTAGACTAACTGAACTGTTACGGTCGTTACTGTGTTATACTTTTATATATTTTTTTTACACAGTAAATGTTTTTAATTTTTTAAACTTATGCACCGTTGCATATAGAATCACTGTATCACTGTGATTCGTATATAACTTACTATTTGCGAAAAAGACCTTGACTATGGTTAACAAAAACTTTTCCTAATTTTAGTGCAAAGAAAAGCCTTGTTAATTAACAAACAAATAACCTTATGAACGAAACGGTTGTAGTTATACAAAGGTTAAAAAAGTGAAATAAAAAAATATTTAAACTAATTTACAGGTTCTTTGACATGTATGCACACGTTTCGGATGAACTACGCGTGTTTCTCAGAATATATCATAAACTAGGGCAACACCTACGCCCAACTTGGTTTCCTCAATGAATTCCAAGTTCCAACGAAGTTCGTGTAAGACGACACGTGCAGCAATGGTATATGTCCAAGATCTGACTCGAAATGAAGCACTCCCACGTCAATAACAATTTAAATAAAACCCGTAACTATATAGGACAAAATATTATGTACACTATAGAAACTGGTTGTTTGGTAAGATAAGTAGGTTTTACTTCTCGTTGACAGCGAAGTCATTATAGACGGTTAACAAAACTTTACACAGCGACAAGAACTAGGATAAGAATCGGCCAGTGGTCTTTATAAAGGGACCAGTCGCGCATTCGCCTGGAGTGATTTCGTGAAACCATGGTAAACTGAAATCAGGATGGCCGGAGCCGGGAATCGAACCCGGTTCCTCTGGAATGCGAGTCCAACGAGTTACCGTCGCACCACCTTGCTCAGTGAAAAGTTGATTAGACATAATCGATAGTATTTTTTTAAAATTTTATGTTCGTTAGTAGAGACCGGAAAATTTTGTGGGTTCGCTGACCTGTAGGCCTTAAAGAATATTTGTGAAATCGAGCAGACAACAGCTGTTTATTATCTGCTCGCTGACACAGTGAAATGGGCCTGCATTCAGTTACAGTTATGTTATTGGTAGAGGTGATTTATCGCGAGAATGATTTCTACCAGCGTATTCTTCAAATCAGTGTGTCGTCCTGCGTCATGTATTGTTGGCCGGCAGTTATGTAGCACAGTCTAGTTATTTACAGACGAATCACAGACGTACAGCAGTCGTGCACCAGAGTTATAATTGACCCAGTCAAATAAGGACTCGCCGATAACGAAATAAAAGCCTCAGAAATTAATACAGTATATTGAAGCCTAGCAAACAATCAACATTTCCCGCGATAAATCACCTTCTCTAATTATTGGCTCAGCTACTTCCAGGAAGTGTCGAGGAAGTCAACGGCGAATTGTGAACGTGATACAGTTCTACAGTTGCTGTAAATGTAGCTTGCTACTAAAAGAAAACGCGAAATTTCCCTGTATCTATCAATTAGAAGTAGTGTAAATCACATGATATTTGACAGAGAATTTTTAAAGTAGGAATACGTGTAATTGTATTATTGATTTGGGTACAAATAAACGATGTGAACGTCTATGTTATAAATGTATACCGCTAGTCCATACAGGTATTTCAAGTAACAATTCGGATGTCACATTTTCTATTTACACATGTTCGACCCGTCATCCGGTCTTTCGCATACAATATGCAAACCGTTACAGCACAAAAAAAAAGTTTAAAAATGCAAACTGTATCGGTAAGCAATATACTGTCGATCATTTGAAACATAGATGCATATGTTAATTTTAATTTAAATTAATGAACTAGGCATAAACTCGGAAGATACGTTGACAACAAGCAGAACCGTTGCTGTAAACGTTTGGTACAGTCAGTGTGCAATTTAATACTTCATAGGCCAGACAGTTCAACAAACAATTCTGATAAATGCACCGTAAACCGAATGTCTGGCGTAGCAGAGACATTAATGGCAATGCGTGTGCGCGATTGGGACGACTTATCAGGCTGCAATATTGTTATGCGTAGGAAATTTTAGCACCAAGCACTGAAAAAGCAAAGCCAGTGGTAGGTTTTTAACGAGACAAAACTTGTACACCAAGTGTAATGGTTTTGCTAGATCATAGTTGAAGATAATCACTCTGAGATGTAACAGTGTTGCTACGTGTCAAGTAACTATGTACACGTAATACGTGCGCGTTTTAAAGTTTCCGGTACTTCTGATTTTTAAGATAACTGCAAAATCCATTAAAATTATTTATTGAAAAGATTTCAATCTGCTAACTAACCTTTTACGCTGGCCGAGGATTGAAAATTGTTGTAGCTACACTTGCTGATTTGTACACTGTTAAAAATGTCCATGAATTTACGGGCAATTTTATGGGAACTTCTGTTTAATTAAAGGAAACTTTATTTTGTAACACAGTTAGACATAATTATATTTCATTAATTATACATATGTAAAACTGCGAGAAGAAACTAAATAAATAACCGAACGCATTACTGTGCCTGCATCTTAAAGAATTCACATAAATATGCGAGTTTCCATAAGTGGAGCTAGTTGCCTTCCGTAAATTAACGGACATTTCTGGAGAATTTTTTACCAGTGTTTTTCCGTAAAACAATGAAAATTATTTTTAACAGTGCCGCCTAATGTTTGTGAGAGCTTTTAGCAACTGTTGTTTAGTACTCCTTAGTAACATACTAAAAATTCCGCTGACATTCGGTACCACTTGAAATACTGTCATGTACATCGTTATAAATTTTAACGGAAATAGTGTCCGTAAATGTAAAATACGGAAATGTCTATAGTAAATGTACACTAAAAGATCATACGTAATATGTCCATAAGTCTGCTGTGGACACTTGAATGGAAAAAATCGAACATTTGTGGGTTAGACAGATGTAACTATTACGGATATATTTTAATAACATCACCAGTAAATCTGCAAATCTGTAGTAATACAATTTTAGCATTATAGACATGTAAATATGGCTCAGTTCCATGTGAAGAAACTGTTTTACGGAAACTTCTGTTGGATTAATAACTAAGTTTCCGTGAATTCACGGAGGTATCCGGAGAAATTTTTACCGGCAATTCCGTAAATCGACGGAGAAAATTTTTACCATGTAGGCTTGGTAATGTTTTTTTTTTTTTTTTTTTTTTTTCCCCAAGGATAACGACGCAGAAGCCAATTTTAGGTTTTTAATTAAATCACGACTGTATCCGTGTTAGGTCAAATGGTTTGCAAACGTCGATTTTCTTGATTCGTATATAGGAGGAAAATGTATTCTTTACACTCTTGTTGTGAGAGATTTCTGTCAACGCGTAACATCGAGGTCTTCAGCGCTGGTGAGGGATGACATGATGTATGGAGCAGCGCCGGAATGAAAGGGCGGGCGAAAAGGGAAATACCCGAGAAAACCCGCCGACAAACGGCATCGTCCGGCACGATTCCCACATGCGACAATCCGGGGACCGACCCCGCCGGGATTCGAACCCCAATCGCCTTGGTGGGAGGAGGCGAGCACCGCGGCCCCGGCATTCTTGTAATAAGAATATCAAGAAATTAATGAACCTAGACAAATTACCCTCTCACTAAAAATTTATGAAAATTTGGCGTTAACTAGATAAACTAATATACTTGTATATATTCGCAATATCTATAAGAGTTTTCAATGACGATCAAGACAGATGATTTAACTTCATGAAAACATGGAGGAAGTAACGCTTTAAATTGCTTTCGTATTTTTAGTTATTAAAAATTAAATCTCAAAATGCCCTAGCGAGGGTACATACATTAAACAACACACTTTCTGTCAGTTTTAACCATTTTTAATGAACAGATAACTAAGAATCGTAATAAGTTCTGATGAAGCTGAACCATGTGAAGACGAGCAGTAAATCTTTTTATTCTAGTAAACTAACTCGAAACGTCTAAATAATGATAAAGGTATCAAAACTTCTGTGCACCCAACTTATTACAAACTTTAATTGAATATTAATCAGTTTGTTTTATCTAATTTATAGATCAGTAACTGTTATGCAGAACTTGTTTGGGCCCAAGAGTATCTTGATGAGAAACTAATTTGAATCAACCCTCAGCCCTCCACAGCTGTGAGAACTCTTTCCATTCAACTTTTTTTTTCTTCGGATATTAGTAACTATAGAATCTCAAAGCAGATAATACCATATAACTGCTCTTAGTTTGCTCAATGTAGAGTAAACATTAATTAATTATTTTTAACTTGTTCTGTCAAAAGGTAACTTATGAAATCAGCCTGCACTTAGCATCCTTAAACAATCCCAAAATTACCAACTTAACCCACCAAAATCATATCCAGTACGACTGATACAACTGTGTGCATGTCAAACGCCTTGGGGCACAGGTGTGCGCGTCAGCATCGCCCTTATTGCTACTTGCTTCTGAGCTTCCAAAGCGGAAAACTGCTCTAAGTAGGCGGCCTATTTACGGGTGTTCAAGTGGAAAAAAATTACAATTTTATATTTGTATGAAATAGTATTAGTTTTACTAGGAAGTAAGTTTTCTTCACACAAAAAAAATTAAGCATTGCCAGTTTTCCCATAACGGCATTTCAAAGTCAAAATTTGCATATTTTTACTTCATACAAAACTTGAAAACCAATCAACATTATGAAATGAAATTATTTTCATTATGACTACACGTCCTGTGCTACTGCTTGAAGTATGTAAAATCCCATTACAAAAATGTTTTGCATTAAAAAATATATTCTAACAGTTGCTCATTTTTGTTACTGTTAGAAATTCTTTTAATAGAAAAATATTTTATAATGGGTTTTTATATGCTTCGAGCCGTAGACCGTGACATGTAGTTTTGATGTGATTTTTTTTTCATGTCATTAAGTTTACTAGTTTACAAGTTTTGTAAGAAATACAAATTTGCAAATTTTGACTTTGAAACGCCATTATGGGAAATCTGGCTAATCTAATTTATTTTCGTAAGAGGAAAATGTACTCTCGAGTAATGTCTACAAAACTAAACCTATTCTATAAAAATATAAAGTTATAGCTTTTCTCCACTTACGCGCCCTTAATGCCACGCCGTCAAAGCAAGACCCACCAAACCGACCGTCAAGTTGTGATATTATGAGTCGAACTTGATTTCTGTTCGGTACCTAATAATCAAACCTGTTAAGTTGATGTGTATTACAGTGTGAATTTTATATAATGCACATACGGTTTAATACTTTACAAATTCCATGAAATTCATATAATTGTGCCTCCAACATTCATTGATTACAATAAGAACCACTGAGAGTTGATGAAAAGAAATTTGCACCAAATTGTTTTATTGCCTTCCGTTCACATTACTACCTCTTATTTATGGATACTAGGACAATTTCTTTAGAGACGTCGCCCATTTGACTGTGAAACGAGAACAAGATTACTGCGATCCCATACTTCTGTGATTTGTAGGTAGCACTCCAAGACGATGAGAGTTAAAATCATCCAATCACTGAGCATTAAGCAGAGCTGGAGCTGTGCACACAAGTAGAGACCTGAAATATTACTGTGTTCACTGACATGTCGGCTGGCCTCCAAGAATAACAATGAACTCAAGCACACAACAGCTTCTCATTGGTTGCTTGCTAATACAATGTAATGTCACACAATTGGATATGTATTTACTTTATTCCCAAGCAGTAAACATAATCATTTTTCAAGTTGGCCAACTGTTGGCAGAAGCGGCCAACGTTCGCTAGTATGATCGTCTACTTTTGCTGGTATAGTTGTTAATCAGACCACTTCAGTAAATATGTTTGTATGTAATACTGAAATAATTTGAATGCGGGTAACATATTTTAAAAAGACTGACATATTTCAGCATACGGTACACAAGCAAACTCAGCAAAGTAACTCACCCACCGACAAGACTCTACACATCATTGCCTCCAGCGCCACCTTGTCAGATGTACAACTGGCTACTCACTTAATCAGAAACCAATGTACAAGTAGCTCAGTGGTGAAGCGTGGACGTGTCCCAAGGCAAGCAGTATGATATCCGACTATACACTTTGAGCAGGTGATAGTTGTGTTGCTGATAACTAGGTGTGTTACTGAGAACTAAGTTCGTCTCTTGCATACTACTGGCTGAGGAATATACCTGCCCCTACCAGTCAAATGGTTCCACGGGCAACCGAAAGTTCTGTACAGTCACTGCTAATCACCGCTTGACCTACAACACTTCATGCTTCGCCACTGAAGTAGCTGAAGATAGAGTGTATAGAGGACTGTGGAATGTAGCTGGCTGGTAGTTGAACTCGTGATATTTCCGGGACTCTACCAGTAGGCTCAGTCAAATAGGGCAACATCTCCACGTACAAGCGAAAGCCAGTAATCTTCTGGTAAGCTAACCATACGTTTGAACCCAGCAAACAGTCAAGTTTTCCCGCAATAAACCAGCATTAAAGCAATTGCCCTATTTGACAGAGCCAATAAGAATCCCGCTACTGTAATATCTTATGCCTGTTATTGGTCTGCAGCCAGCTACGTTGTGTCAGAAACATATCACCCAATCATGCATGTCTAGAGCCAGCGATTTTTGGTGAAAATAATTCTGCAACAACTTGTTTCAATGCCTTACGTGCACACCTGCAACTCTGGTTCGTGGTTATTGTCAGAATATAATAGGGCAGAGGCGTGGCTCATTTGACTGCACCAACCAGAACAATGTTACCGCGACACCACAAGTCCGTGATTTGCGGGCTGGACCCCCGAGACGTCGAAAGTTAAAAACTTCCAATCACGGACCATGAAGCAGAGAAACAGGTGTTCACATAAGGCATTGAAACAAATTGTTGTAGAATTATTTTCACAAAAAGTCACTGGCTCTATGCATTTCACAAGAAACTGCAGAGTTTTGAAGAGTATATTGGAACAAAAAATTTTCACGATGTACCGTCGTCTCTAGCCATTCTCTAAAGTTATCATTTGAAGTCACAATAAATAGTATTTTTAAAATATTGTTCTATACAAGAAGATATTTAAAAGTACTCACTTTGTCGTGAACCACTTATAAATCTAATAGAATATTCACTCACCTGCGTAGTATCTTCAAAATCGTAAATGACGTGGTATATACGATCACATTAGAAACTCGATAAAATATATACCCTCGTAAACTTTTCTAACATCCGTATTATCGACCACATAAACCCAAACCGTTGACTCTCCTGCTACAGGAAATATTAATAAACTGAGAATATTCTCGTGGCACATGAAACTAATAGAGGTAGTAGTTACACCATTCCAGTGCAGCCGAAAGAAGCTTAATGCACGACATAAAGTTTCATCAGTGGTGTTAGTTGAAACGACCTTATCCTCCCCCATATTCCCTTAACATGAATAATTAACACAACTTTTCCTTGCTCGTTTGCAGCGGGACAAAAAAAAATTCGCATTCCCAGCCGGAATGTTAATAGTGTTGAGGCAGGTTTACAATTCTCTTAAGTTTCAAATTGTGTCAGAATAATGCTATTTCTCAGACTACTTTTTTACGCACTTGCCGAGGGATCGCCTATTTTATGTGTCATCCCGTGTCCAAATCAATTTTGAAGCAATTTCGGCATATAACACGAGAACATTGTGCTTCCTGAATAAAAATCGAGTTTAAACCTGCCTTAGTTCAGCGGAAATGAACTATCAAACCAACGCGTTTGACAATTGTAGCGTGGAAATACTAAATTATGTAAGTGCCAAAAATATTTTTTCTAGTAAAAGGGATAAATATAGCCTCAAGTGTGTTGGTATGTATGAAACATGCAATCTTTCGACAATCATAAAAACTGTTGAAGAACCTATTGGGACAAAAAACATAGGACAAACTAACACATATTTCATTGCGATGTAATTAACTTAATTCGGTCTCTTTCGGTTATTATATCGTTTAGAATTTCCACTCTACAATAACTAACTTTTAGTCCTGAATAGAACGTTAGTGTTTCTGTTATATTATTCTTACCTGTTAGGTGTTAATAAGCAATCGGTAAACTGCATTTTCGAGTGTTCAGTTATAATCACTTAACATTAATAATAACTTTCCTAGCGATACTTTACGTTTAATATGTAGCTGCTTCTAGGTAATATGTTTAATACTTACGAGCAAATTGTAGTCCAATGTTCTTACTGCCACTAAAATGCTTTGGCAGCCAGGTTTTAAAAATATTATGTAAATCTTTTCTGAACTGTACCAGGCCACTTACGTTGACTTTGTTTAACATCGAGTACTCTGTTTAAAAGCATTCATTCAATTAGTTCCCGTAAGTATGGTAAACTGACCTACATCGTGCTATTTTCTTAATCGTGATAAACCACTTTGCAGGCTTCACAAAATTAGGAAGACACTGTACACATAGTTCACTAGGCTACCAATAGAGAGCAGGCATATGTAGTTTCAGCAATAAGTAGAGACAGGAAAATTTCGCGGATTCAACTGAGGAGAAGTTAGATTTCTATTCTAAGTCATGTATATGTTGGAAAGTTTTCCGACCGGGTCATTGTTTATTAAACGTGACCTTGAGGACAATGGCGGACATACATAAAAACACTCATGGAATCCCGCGCTACATCGTCAAATGTTCAAATGGTCACTCACTGGAGCAGCAGCCAATGAAGAGTAGCTGAGGACAGAATGTACACAGGACTGTGGAGTATAGCCTGCAGGTTGTTGAACCCGCGAAATATCCGGGACTCTAAATATATGTATACTCAAGAATGCAATGGCTGCTCAATAGCAGCTCGCTGATACAGTGATACCAAGGGCCCGGTAGTTTTGGGAAAATGTTTGCCCCACTTCGTTTCAGTGCCGTACTTTCACACCTGCAGCTCAACTTTATGGCTATTGACAGAGAGTTTTTTGTGCAGAGTCGTTATTCATTTTAGACTGTGCCAATCAGTACACGGATAACTGCCACACATCACGTCTGTTATTTGCAGGTTTAACCACCACACGTTGGGTGTTACGGCATCCAATCACTGACCACAAAGCAGAGGTACAGGTGCGCACGTAGGGTACTGAAACAAAGTGGTGCAAAAATATTTTCGCGAAAACTACCGGACTCTAGTGAAACCACATGACTGCACCTAGTTGCTTCTTTATTATTAGTTCAGCGTCCTCCAGGAGGTTTCAGACTAGTCTATGTCCAATTGTGAATTTGACGCAAACTTACATCCGTTTGAAGTCCAGCTTGCACCCAAAATAAAATGCAAATTTTTTCATGTCTCTAGCTATAAGAGACCAATGTGACAAATATAATATCACAATTAAAATGTTTAACGTATTTCTGTTACTGAAGTTCAAGGCCTTCGTATCATTAAGTAGGGTTGGCTTACCCTATATGGAATTTGTCTAACCACTTGTAAGATTTGCTTGGTTTTTCTTGTATTACCTCGCTAATATTTTGATATTGTTTAATGTAATTTTTTTTTGCAAACGTACAAAATACTAGGTAAGCCATCGGATAACTGTTTGTTCTCTCTGATGAGTCGACTTCCTCACCCTAAGCTGGATTAATGCACTCTAACAAGCAATAATTAGTAAGAAGTAGATTCCCTTACTCGAACAAACAACAGGACTCCTTAAAGAATTAATTTCAATTTAATTACGACCTTCGTGCTTTACCTCTTCCTTAGGGTATATATACGAATACCATTTTTAAAAGTAGGCCTAAGTTTATTTACGTAATTTTAATCTGAGGAGAGCTGGGCACTTTGTTATCCAAACCAACTGGCGCAGCTGTAACTGGCCCGTAGGACTCGCATTCGGGAGAACAGGGTTTTGATTTCCGGTTATGGCAATCCTGTTTTCTGTTTCCTCCTAATGCACTTAAGGTAAATGCTGAGATGGTCCTTTAGCAAAGGCCATGGCTGATTCCTTTGTCATTTTGCCATGTGTGTTACCGTCTGAAACGACCTCGCTGTTGACGAGGCGTGAAGCCCAGTTACCTTTCATTTTATTTAATTAGAAAGAGTATCAACCCATGTGTACGTTAAAGATCTAAATTACTGTCTACAACATGTCTTGACATTTCGAATATAGGTGAGTTTTGAATTTATTGTATTTCTACTACCAGGAGTCTGATAATAGCAATATACTTGAGTAATCAACATAGCAAAAATTATATATGACTAGTTAGACCATGTAAATGACACGAAAAGAGAATATTACTGCTACTTAACTAATAGAGGTCAAAGACGCTTCTACGTAAAACGTTCGCGCAGCAATACAGTTAAACACGTTCCTCATCTTATTCCAGTATTTTGATTTAAACAAACACAATCACTTACAAAAACGGAATCAATTCAATAAAAAAATTAATTTTCATTTTTAATGCACTAGAGCATTTGTAGCGTCACTTCTAATAAGGAGTCGCGTGGGAACATCTCGATAAAACCAGCCCATCATTGGAAAAACGTCCGCCACTGTATAATTCTACAACAGTTTGTTTCAATGCCTTATGTGCACGTATGAATCTCTGCTGCATGGTTACTGGCAGAATGTATTATTGCACAGACGTGGCTCATTTGACTGTGCCAACAGGAACCAGGTTACTGCGACACAACACCACGTCTGTGCTTGGCGGAGTAGAACCCTAGACTCTGAGAGTTAAAAACAACCAGTCACTGACCATGAACCAGAAACAAATTGTTGCAGAATTCTTTTCGTAAAAAATCGTGGGCTCTATATATAACCCAAAGCGCGTACCTTGAAAGGGAATTAACTCCACGGCCAACGGTTAAACATCACAAATTTCTCGTTGTTTAGGTCCTAGATTACGAATGTGGAAAAATTTAACTCGCTGTAAGTTTTAGGTAAATCTAAAGTTGTTGCCATTCAAGATGTTAAACATCTTGTAAATTTTTAGACTCGCCTGGAGGACGGGCTAGCGACGACGACATTACAATTACGTCAGTAGTTGCACAAGCGATTCTCCCCACCTGAATTTAAGTGTGGCAATATAATGCAAATTATCGGGGGAATCGGGGTCTGTCTCCTTCAAGCCTTCCATCCTCAACTCACCAGGACGGACCTGGGTTGAGACCACGACGTGCCGCTGTCCGTCATTAACCGAACTTTCCACCATTAGCCTCCGGCATCATACTAACGGTGAGGTCTACGGTGTCTAAAGTGTCACCCAACATATAGTAGAACTTAACGTTATTACCTAAATAGCCGCTCCCATCCTATCTAAATTATGTAGTATTATCGCAAATATGTAAAGTAAAACCGCCATATTCAGATAACGTATTCCATGTAACTGATAACTGGACGGAGTTATGCAACAACAGACCAACTAACAGTGTCAATGCAAGTGAGATTTTGGCTCCATCGGTTTTCTATGGACTGACATAACTGCAAAATAATCAAGAACACCTAACCTGACTTTTGTTGTTGT
Source organism: Medauroidea extradentata (assembly GCA_003012365.1). Classification (NCBI taxonomy): domain Eukaryota; kingdom Metazoa; phylum Arthropoda; class Insecta; order Phasmatodea; family Phasmatidae; genus Medauroidea; species Medauroidea extradentata. Next base: position 13,741 of record PNEQ01091455.1, on the reverse strand, counting down.
TTATGGGCTTACGTTGTTGTTTACATATTTTATAAAATCAACTTTAATGGTCAATATATTGGAAACATATTTTTGCTGGTTGGTGTGTTGTAAACTAGAGCCTGTGATTTTTGATTAAGAGAATTCTGCAACAACTTATTTCAATGCCTTATGTGCACACCTGCAACTCTGGTTCGTGGTTACTGGAAGAATATAATAGGGCAGAGGCTTGGCTCATTTGACTGCACCAACCATGTTCTCGCGACACCACACGTCCGTGATTTGCGGCTAGGACCCGGAGATTCCGAAAGTTAAACACTTCCCATCACTGACCGTGAAGCAGAAAAACACATGTGCACATTAGGCACTGAAACAAATTGTTGCAGAATTTTTTTCCACCAAAAATCACTGGCTCTACTGATAACCCTCATCTGAACCGTTATCCACTTAATAAGTCCCAGTACAAAGTACCTACCTCTGACTACAGCCACCCACTCCCCTTAACTGCCGTGTAAAACTGTTAAAATTATCTGCTTATAACAATATGATGCTTTAAACGTAACCTACGTTACGTAATCGTATAAGTAGCTATCCGAAATGTTCTGAACATATTTTATTCACGTAGAAATATGTTATTTAACATAGTTTTTACAAGCCGAACCACTAACGCGTTCTCGTGTATTCGTAGGCTATGTAAGCTGCTATAATAGGAAAGATAAATTTTTTTTAATACGAATAGTAGACAGTCCTTTTAATTTTCTTTCCAGCTGCAATTATCATAGCATTAAATCGGGTTGCGTAAATATCGGTTCTCGGCATGGTAAAGGACTTGGGGGGGGGGGAGGGGAATACTTCTTATCGTGGCGTGCATTTTCGAGTTGTAAATTAGTGGAGTCCCCAGAGAGTGGTCGTAGCTGGTGCCAGATCTGCCGTGCGGGAGGGAGAGAGAAACACTGACCAGGGGACCTGCAGCGCCAGGATAAGCACACTAGTTTGCTCGCGTGCCACGTGGTACTTGGCTCGCGGCCGGCAGACCGACACTACAAACTCGCTTGCAACGGCCGCCAGAACAATGCGCGACATTTAAAGTGCGCGTACAGTTGTGGCGCAACAATACCCCTGCCCAGCCGTGCAGTTTGGTCCACACGATATCCCTCCCCACTCTAGGGGGTCAGCGTTGCCAATACACTAGACAACCTTGAATTCGTCTGTGTATTAACCTCCAGTGATGTGTTCCTGGCAGCCCTGCTAAATGTGACCGCCTGCCCAGGCTGTCGGGAGAGCTTCGGCCGGTTGAGGTGGAAACATTTTCCGCCGGCTTTTGTTTCAATGCCTTGCATAAACTTGTGTAGCTCTGCTTTATGGCCAGTGATTGGAAGAATTTTTAAATTGTGAAACGTCTTGGAGTTCTATATGTGGTTCATAAAGTGAGTACTCAAACATATTGTCTAGAATATTAATTTAATAATATTACATACCGTGACGTTGGGCTTAAGGGCGATCATAAAAGGGTAGGGTGGGGCTGGGGGGCCTGAGAACCCCATCCCCTAACAAATGTTCCACAATTTGTGTTTTAATAAAAAGTATAACAAAATATTTGCAGTTTGATAAGTTTCGTGATCTACGCGGTTTCATGTTTCGAAATATGCCAGTGGCTACAATTTTATACACAGAGTATATATACGTTCCTGTTGACATAAACATATGATATTTGCACCCCCCCCCCTCCCCTTATAATATGGGCGCCCTTGGTTACTAAGGATGATTTGTTTAGGTTTAAAAAGGTGGCAGGAAACTTTAATTGTCTAGAAGTAAAAAAGTAACAAGGTTTGAAAGCTCATTTTATCCTGAATCGTCTATACCCAAAGAACAATAGACGTGTAGAGTAGAAGTAACCTTATTCTATAAGCATAGTTACATATGACTCTGCACGAAGACACGTACCCAGCATTTTCGCAATCTACTTGCCGATAGAAAATAAGATTTAATATGTAGAGCTTGAATTCAAATTAGTTTTTAAAGATTCAAATCTAGTGTTTTCCTGCCGCAAACCGCTGTTATAAATATGTTTCGTTGGCAGAGCTTTGTTTTAAAATTAGTGGGACAGGGAATATGCTTAATTGCACTACGCATTGCCTGCGTATTGGACGTACAGAAATATTGTACGACGGAAATTATAAAAATAAATGTGTTGAATATTCAGTTACAATGGTTAAGAGATAATAATTAATCCTAAATTGTCAGTTAACTGTGAAACAACTGTAAGTTCCCTCTTATTATTAAATTAAAATATTATATTATAAACGGTATCATTTAATAAAAACAAAGAAACATGACAATTTAATGAAAACTGGTAAAATTTCTTTAAAAACACACTTTATAGAAGAAGAAGTTTTCAATTACTCTCTGTAACAGAAAGTTATGTCATTAAAAAAGAAACACTGAATACGATTGTGATGTACCCTCCTGTTAATGCTCTTGTGCATTAAAACATTCGTAGATTTATGTTTTCGATGAGTAATATTTTCACTCTGTAGGATTACTTCTGGCTACTTTATTGGTATAATTGTTTTTTTTTTTTTTTTTTTAAATAATTTGGTTTTTGGATAATATTACACCGAAATCAAATTTTCCTACTTTTTAGTCATTACTACCCATTGTATAAGGTTGTATTAAGAGGGCCATTGAGGACAACACTTCGAGGTGTTTTAGACGAATATGCGAAAGCAAACAAAGATCAAAAAGAGTTTTTGCAGATTAAGGGTATTTTAGCATTCGATTTTGGACCGGTAAGATCAGGAACTCCTTTTAATACGCAGGTTAAAAATTAAAAGTGTTACATGTGAGTAAGTTTAGCAACTCCCAGACAATAAAGTAATCTATGTATTGAAAAAAATAGGATCTTCAAAGTTACGAATGACCTTCGTTCGTAGCCGATACTTCAATGAAAGAGGGTCCGCGGTGGCCGAATGGTCAGACCATTCGCCTCCCACTAAGGCGATCCGGGTTCGATATCCAGTGAGGGCGGTCCCCGGATATTTCGCATGTGGGAATCGTGCCGGACGATGTCGTTGGTCGACGGGTTTTCTCGGGGATCTCCCGTTTTCCCCGCTCTTTCATTCCGGCGCTGTTCCATACTCGCCTCATGTCATCTTTCGCCAGCGCTGAAGACCTCGATGTTAAGGGCTGACGAAAATCTCTAACTTACCCACTCAATGAAATAATAATTTGTCTTCACGGTAGGCAGACGGACCAGCAGACCGCGATGGTTCGCACGAAGCAGACGGTACGCAAGTCGACTGGAGGTAAAGCCCCTCGCCACGAAGGTTGCCCGCAAGAGCGCTCCTGCTACTGGAGGGGTGAAGAAGCCACATCGCTACCGGTCTGGCGCCGTCGCCCTGAGGGAAATTATACGTTACCAGAAGAGCAACGAGCTGCTCATCCACAAGCTACCCTTCCAGCGTGAAATTGCCCAGTAAGTCTAGACCGACCTGCGATTACAGAGCTCTGTCACGATAGCACTGCAGGAGGCGTACCTGGTGCGACTGTTTGACGACACCAATTTGTGCACCATTCCCGCAAAGTGGATCATCAACATTCCCAAGGACGTCCACACCCAGGTGACTCGGCGAATCCATGGGGAGCGTTCCTAAGCTGCTAGATGCACTGAAACAATTTAATATTTGAGACAAAGAAATTATTTCTCTCCCAAAACCAGCAACCCTTTCCTACGTGAACTGCAGACATTTCAAACAACAGTAAGGTCCCATATTTCAGTTGCCTCCGCACAGTGTCAGCCTAACGTAAAATGCAAGGTACATCACGAGGTGACAAGCATGTAAAAATTTCTGCAGATGTTCATCGCCTCCTCATTATGTAACATAATAACTACAAAACAATATTTTTAATTATTTTTGTACTTTAATAAATTATAATTCACAGAACAGTGGATGATACATTTTTACACCATAGTACGTGTAGACTGTCTGTAGTTTTTTTTAAAATAACTTTTCCGTTTGCTAATGCATTATAGATATAATTTTAGTTATTACTTCACAGAAAAATGTTCGTGCATTTTAAAAGTTATTTTTTGGATACTAGTTAGCAAACTATATGGCTTGTTAAACTACAAAATTTAGGTATTTTGTAAAAATTACAGTTAATGTTTGGAAATACTGTTTACAAAAAAAATATTGTATACTTACAAATGAGTTTTGTGTAGTTAAAACACTATTTGTATGCTAATAACTTATTTATTTTTAACCTCCCGACGCTAAAAGAAGGGCGTTATAAGTTTAACGTGTGTGTTTGTGGCATTGTAGCTATTAAACGGATGAACCGAATTTTTTTTTTGTTTGATTGTTTGAATAACTATTTCAAGAAAATATGTTCAGCCATTTGAAAATCATCAGCTCTTTTCTAGTTGTTGAAGGGCTGTGAGCAACTTCTACTGGTAACTCGTCTGACCGATTCGAAATTTAGTATCCTGTGAGCCAAGTTTTTTCTTTTTCTTCGTGGTGGGGTCGGTCCCCGTATTTTCACGGGTGGGAATCGTGCCGCACGATGCCGCTGGTCGGAGGGTTTTCTCGGGGATCTTCCGTTTCCCCCGCCCATTCATTACCGACGCTGCTTCATACTCACCTCATGTCGCCCCTCACAAGCCCTGAATACTTAGATGTTACGTGCTGACCAAAATCTCCCACTCATTCACTCAACTTATTTCAGTACAACATAGTTATATCAGAAATACTAATTTGCTTGTTTTATTGAAAGTATAAACTTTTCTTAATCCCGTTGTTAACTTGGAATAAATTATCGAAACGTGGGTTTGCATATTCACCGAAGATCCCGAAATATGAAAAGTGTTGCTCCTTATTTATTAAGACGGTGATTATTAGCACGGTTTGAGCTACAACCGAAGAACCACACACGTTTGTTAATGACATGCCAGTATTCTCATTGGTCCAGTCGTATAGGAACGCTCCAATAACGAAACAAGAACGCCAAATATGTACAAATATCTCTGAAATATAGTACACAATCGACGTTTTGTGCAATAAATCACAGTGCCAAATGACAGTTGAGCCATATGGCATCCAGTATTTGCGTGGTAAATAAGCGCAGACTTTAAAAAAAAATCAGGTCAGCGCGGATTGTATACAGTAGAAATAATTTGAAAATCAATCACGACGGTATAAATTTTAGCACAAATTATTCATTTTTATCCTGATTGGTCCCAAAGAGCTGAAATGCTCATGACTAGGGACTATACATTCTGTTGTGAACCTTTAAAATGGCTTACACTAGGGTATTCGCTACAGAGGAGAGTTAAGGGATGAATAAATATGTGAATAAGAATGGTTCTACAAGTTTATATAAAGTTAAATATAAAGGCTACTTGATTATGGGTTCGGAGGGGAGCATTATTAACAGTATTAACTATAGAGGATTATCTATAGACCTAATTGGAGCTGACGTTCCCACCTTGTTCATGACGTCGAAGGCTGTGTGGTTGTTGTCGACTAGCGAAGAGTGTAGGGACTCGAACCTGCGACCCTCTCCCTGGCACGACGAGCGGTATGAAGCCCATATTTTCTTCTAGGTGACCATAATGCGACAGACCCAGTTTGTCTCGCTACAGTGCCCTGTATCGTCGTCCAGTTGGTCTTCTTTGCACTGTGATTGGGAAAGGGGAGGGCGTTGTAACGCCAACCTACTTGCTTATTTACGTTTCGGCCAAGGCGGCACTTAGAACAAAACACTGTACAGGCGCTTGTCATTTAAAAATCTTCATAAATACTAAATTACTATATTAAGTTAACATTATAATGAATTCAAATGAAATATCACAGTTATTCAATACCATAATACAAATAATATACTGTATGTTCATCATCCACCATTCTAATAAACTACCACACTATATACCCGGACACACATTGTGTTAGTGTAAATTTCACAATTTTGCACATTTTAAAGATCTAAACCTTCACACTAACAACCGTACTCTATACGTACGGTATAAACTCATGCACTATCGTACTAACACATACTGTAGAAGCATTGCACACTTTCATTTTATATGCCCTAGCATTAATAAATGGGCCTTCCACACAATCAAATTTTGCTCCAATTTTCTTTAAAACTTTTTGAATTTCATGTGACGCCATGCTGACCTCATAAACGCGACCATTTTGTCTTTCAAATTATCGAATGTAATGAATTTCGCCAATGATCTTCGTTTCAAACATTTTTGAAATTTTCTTTAATCAAAATATTTAAGAATAGAAAAGAGGCTTCCTAAAATTGTTAATTCAAATAACATGTTTATTGTATTCTGTATGCAAAGTATACAATACTAAAAATAACTACAAGCATTAGTTTCTTTAAATAATACATACAAAATAATAAGACATTTTGCATTAACTAAACCGAGTATTTTTTTTGTCGTACAGGATTAGTATATAATTATAAAATTGCTACATTATTTATTTTGTGGGTCATTTGTTTGTAAATTGTTTGATAACATTTCAAGTGGTGCATTCAAAGTTTATTAAATCAATTTTTTTTAATTATCGTGCAATTCAATTAACTGAATTGAAGAAATTTATTTCAATTAATATTTGATCGTGTTAAATGGCCTTAATAACACTCTTTACATGCCATCGCAATATACCTGAACACTCATACACGCTGTCCTAACACACCCTGTCACAATATTGCAAACTTTCAAGATCTATATCATAGCACTAACAATAATACTCTTTATATGCCTTTACAACATGTACTCATTGTGTTAGTTAACGTGTCACAAGATTGTAAACTTTCAAAGTGCACACCATAGTAATACTAACAGTAATGCTCTTTACATGCCTTCAAAATACAATAATTTACTAAGTGCATCACATAACTGCACACATACTTAACTATTAGGTTACCTCACATGACTATTAACAAACAATGTTTCCCAGCAATCAGCATGAGATATTCATCTACAGTTATTGATATTTACGTGCTAAATACTTTGATACGCGCAGTAAAAATCTTATTACGTTGGCAGGTTTGTAATAATATCGATTGTGTGAAATACAGATTCCGTTTATGTAAACAACTTAATGTTTGTGTATGTTAACATTTTTGTAATACTCCATTCGCTTCCTACAAAATAGCATGTCCAGTGATAATTACCTCCGCTTCAAATGGATTTACCTTAAGTAGTGCGCCGTACTCGTTTTAGACGTATAATAACGCAGTTGTTTACTATAATTCTCTGTATTTTCGTACTTTTAGACTTAACAATTCCAATTAACCATGTAATGGAACGATAGACGCGAGTTAGGAACGGTAGCAGTCTTTAAACTTAAGACTTCAATTATCTGGAGTAACGGCAAATTCGTGCTAGGGATAGTAACAGTCTTTGGACTTAAGACTCCAATTAAGAAGGCCGCCTTCCAAGGGCGCTGAATGGTGAACGAAGCTTTGGCAAGCAGACATTTTTCCATGAACTAATCATCGCCTGTGAAGGGCGTCATCTTAGAAATAGCATTCAAAGATCGTTACAGGAGCTTGAATTGAAACTGTATTTTTTCTTTAAAAATTAGTTCTTTGTTGTCTTTTTTAGGTGTGACTATTTAGATGTTAAATATTTTAAATGTTATACGCGTATAATACTTGTAGAATACCCAGCACTTAAGAGGCCGGGAAAATGTTCGGATTCACTTACCTGTAGGCTAGCCTTGAAGAATATATGTACACCCAAGTAAAAAAAAAACAGCTGTTCATTAGCTGCTCGCTGACAAAGTGACATGAGCCTGCATTTAGTGACATTTTTATTATTGGCTCAGCGACTTTCACGAGGTGTCAAATAAGTCAAGGACCTGAAAAATTCACGTTTTATTTTGAACGCAAGCTGGAATTCAAAGAACTTTAAGTTCGCGTCACTTTCTCAATTGGTTCTTGGTTTATTTGTCTCGTCCCGGAGAGCGTTTATCAAATAATAAAGTAGCAAGTAAATGGATGACAAATCATGTTGTTTCATCTGGTCAGTGGGCAGCTAATGAACAGGTGTTGTCGGTTTGAGTTCACAGATATTCTTCGAGGCGAACCTTCAGGTAAGTGAACCCGCGAATTTATCAGGTCTCTACTTATCTCTAATAATAAGGCAAGGATCACGGTCGTAGAAGAACAGGTCTGGACACTCGCCTATCTAACAATGTATTCTGCTTGACCCCCTTGTTGTTTGGCTGTAGTTCGTCAAGTTACCGAGAATGTCGTACTTTTTGGCGTTGCAGTCCGGGCGGTCGGACTCAAACTCCGTCCACTTTTTTCCATTGTTAAATTTATAACGTAAATAAAGATTGCTGGAGCATTTTCTTAAATTTGTGAACGAAGGAAGTATTTTATAAATTGATAAAAAATACGTTTTGATAAATTGTTTACTTTAGTGGGGAGGAAGTGGGCGGAGTTTGAGTCCGACCGCCCTAACAGCAGCGCCAAAAACCTATAGCGGTGTCGTGAACTTAGTGAACTACAGCCAAACAACAAGGGGGTCAAGTTTCCAGGCGAGTGTCCAGACCTGTTCTTCTACGACCGTGGTCAAGGACTAATTGTGAAAGTGACACGAACATACAGTTGGTGGTATTTTGGCTTGTGCCTAAAAGAAAACACGAGTTTTTCAGGTTCCTACAGATAATGTCTTAAGCCACGGTCGTTACATTCTCTAAATAATCAACAATAATACTACACTGTGCTGGTCTATGAGCACAGAGATTGTACTACATTGTATAACGATTCAATTGCAAAATGTAACTACGTGCATTTCATTTCACAAAGATCATACTTGCTTGTCGGATCGTCTGCTATTGGTTTATAAAGTTTATACCGTGGTAATTAATTTATTGCAGCCAATTACTACTGTAAAAAAATTGTAATAATTAAAAATAAATTATTATAAATTATACCTGAAAATGTAAAATCATAGCGCTTTCTTTAAAAAAAATGACAACCTTTTTAAGCTTCTTTTTCACGTGTTTTTGTTAATTTTTTATCTGGAATATATACTTTAATTTTCAGGAGCCAAAAACTAAACTACGCAAAAATTTTAGAAATTAAAAAGTTGTAGGCTATTCAACGTCACAGAAGCATTTTAATTATTATATATTTTTAGAAAACAAGCGCAATTGGAGATGCAGGTGTACCCCTTCCGTCCCCTGACTGCACGCCTATGCCGTGATTAGCAAGTAGAACGCCGCGGCTTTGAGAGTTTAAAACATCCAATCAGTGACCACGAAACAGCAGGTGCGCACGTAAGGCACTGAAACAAATTGGTGTGACAAAAATTTCGCGAAAACTGCCAGCCCCTATATTTGACCGAACTTGTATATTAAGTTTTTTTAGCGTTCTCTATGAGGATTCAAGTTAAGTCTTACGGCTAGTTGCAAAAGTGAAGTGCACTAACTGTTGTTTGAATTCTAGTCTGCGCCCAAATGAAAACGCGAATTTTTCAGGTCCATAGTCGTTACTGGTACACCCCAGTGTGGTCTACGTTGCTGTAAATGCCAGACAGTCAATTCAATTTTTTTAAATAAATATATATGTTGCAATACTTGCACTGAATATATTACATTAAGTACTGTACAATTTATTAAAATTAAACCACAAAAGTAATATATTTTAAACGATTGCAAGATACTAAAAGGCACAATTTTCTTTGAAAAAAACATAAAATATGCATTTATGAAATGTTGAATCTGCCGTGCGGCAACCTATCAAGATTCTGGTACGGTGCTTTTTTCAGTACCATGAAAACCGGAAGTAATCATGTATTTTCATTCACCAAACAACTCGGAAAGGAACCTATCTATTTTTTACAACTTTGTATTCCTATAATAATATTTTTCCTTATGTGAATGCAGAAAATTGTTTATGTCCGGAGCAAATGTGAAAAGTCCCACAGAATGCACAGGAATAAAAAAACAGTCTTGTAGCGGCCACAAAATGTTTTTCAATATAGAACCTACAAACTAATTTTGTGTTTGTGACGAACACCAAATTTTTTGTTGTAGTGTCAACAAAACTTATTGTTGGTATGTTTATTGCTATATTTTCACCAACAAAAAGCTCAATGAACACTGCAAAATATTTGGCGTTCACCACAAAAATTATTGGTAGGGGCTCAATTTAATAGGCCGTTCAGTGTTTCATGCGTTTGTATGCAACCCGCATTAAGGCTATATAAATCAAGGCTAATTTCACTATCGCTATAGCAATCAGAGTAATGCACATATCAACATAATGTTCGCGTTTTATCGGACACAGCCGTTCTTATTTTCACTACGTTCGCCGGAGTCAATTGTAAAAAATGGTTGACAAATAATTTTACAAAACTTTTTTTATCACGTTGATATTGTAACTGTATGTTGTACTTCATATTGCAGAACACAGCGAAAATAGGAACAACTCTGTCTTTGATGAAGCGACGCGATAATGTTTATATGTGTAATACTATTATTGCTATAGCGATAGTAGCATTAGCCTTGATTTATATATAGTTAGTCCGGGTTGCATACATACTCCTGAAACACTGCAACGGCATCTTACTTGACAACATATTTTGTAGCCACTACTAAACAGTTTTTTTTCTGTGTGAAATATAACACGTGAATCCGTTTCCTGGCTCACAAAAAGGGCATTGCCCTTATCTGAGGCACGAGCGAAAGTATAGGCAGAGGAGGATGGGGGGGGGGATATGTTGGCAGTGGACGTCTGCCAGGGCCTGTCATGGAGGTCGCGAACTGTGTCCCGGCAGTAAATCAGCACCCGCTGGTTCACCCGGCTGTACAGAGCGATTCTCGCCGCTAAATGTAGCGGAAAGCCCGCGAGGTCGACCAATCGTGATGGGAATCCACGGCGCAGACGGTGCTAGCGCGGGTACAGTCGCTGGACGTGCAGCTGGAGCCTCGGGGTACACTCAGTTTGTGTTACACGCGTCACTTTCCTGAATGCGTTACGGTAGGTTAGTGTGTCATACTGAAGAAGCTGCGATTAAAAAAAAAAAGCATACAATTTTAATCGGTTTATAAGACCACGGCCCTGTAGATTTACAGTGATTTAAAAATTTTTTATGCAAAATAATAGTTTGTATCGAATAATCCCTACATTCGTTTGTCACAAATATGTCATAATTTTGGTAGCTGAAAACTCCACACTTAGGCTATTCAGATTTTTGCATCCAAATTATCACCAATTTTGTCCTGAAAATAGGCCAAAATCAAGCAAAATAATATTTTGCGAGCGAAAGGGGTGCATTATTTTTGCAAAACGCCTAAATAGAACTGTGCACAGTGTGTCTGCTCTTAGGCTTGAATTTTTCAAAGTATCTCATTAAAAATTTTTTCACCAATTTGGAAAATAAAACCTAGCACTTCTCTTGAAATGAAGAACCTAAGATAAGGTCCGCACCTTCCATGCGTCAGAAAAGTGAGTGATGTCTTTGTAAGCATACGAGCATGATTTCCTACCGCAACGATGAACTGTCGGCCAATGAGTGGAGCCATGAATTTTTCGTGGGAAGATTTCTGCACAATTTTGTTTCAATGTCTTACGTCCACGTCCAAAGCTCTGCTTCATGTTCATTGGCAAGTTTTAGGCCCGAAGGCCAGCACACCCTCCTTCCACCCGCATTGAAACTGTACTCGGACGAGTGAATCAATGCACGGCACATATCCTCTTCTTTTCTTGCGACTCCTCTTGATGATTTTGTGCTTGTGCTAGCATAGTTGGCAGCGAGTCTTTGAGCAAAGGTGTTGCTTATTTCGCTGTACCAATGAGAATAAGGTTACAGTGAATTTTATTGGTTTGTGGACATACGCCATTGCTCATGTTTAGCTGATCAAACCTGTGTTGAATGACAAAGTACGAAAACGAACAAGGAAAAAAAAAAAACAAATATAAAACGCACACAAAAATATAAAAAAGAAATCCCAGAGGAATTCTGTCAATTTTTTTTTTCTAAATAAAAGTTATATTAGACAACAAAGAATTCTAGAAATGGAATTCAGTCGAATATCGACACAACACCCAGTGACACACATTGACATCACTACAAGGTGCTCAGCCAATCAGGAGAGTTCTTGCCTCTTATTGGCCGAGAGCTCAGTAAACACACATGCTTTGCCACTATTGGCCGAGCAGCTTAGAGACCATACAGGCTATACAAGCCCCATTTTTCTGGCGAACTTCATTCGCATATTGGTGTTCCAACCAGCTGTGTCTCAGCGTGAAGACGGGGATAGATCGCAATCCCCGAAACGTTGCAGTTTTTCGTTGGTTTTAACTTGTGTTGTGTTGTCTATTGTCTTGTATTGTATTGTGTTTGTCACTGTTTTTTGTCTCTTCCATATTTTTTCATGTTGGGAATCTGGTTCTATATTTGTGTCTGTCTTCTGTGTCTGGGTGTTGTGTCGATATTCGACTGAATTCCATTTCTAGAATTCATTGTTGTCTAATATAACTTTTATTTTAAAAAAATACAGAATTACTCTGGGATTGCTTTTTTTTGTGTGCGTTTTATATTTTTTTTTCTTGTTCGTTTTCGTACTTTGTCATTCAACACAGGTTTTATCAGCTAAACATGAGCAATGGCGTATGTCCACAATCCAATAAAATTTAATTGTAAACTCCCATTGCAACAAACATTTAAAAATCTTATTAAGGTTACAGTGATCTGCGGGTGTAAGTCCAGGACGCTGAACGTCCAATCACTGAGAGAGAAGGAAAGCTACACTTGAGCCATGGCCGTCTTTAGTAGAAGGCCGGTGTCTTGAATGTGGCAACGCTGCATCAGGAGACCTGCTGCCTGTCACTTCTTGGCCACCCTAGTCTCTGTAACGTGTCTATGCAGCTTTAGTGACATGTACCGTCTACACTGACTAGGGCTACCAACGAGCGACCGGCAGTTGGCCTCCGATGCAGCGTTGCCACATTCAAGACTCTGGCCTTCTACTAAAGACGGCCATGCTTGAGCCCGTAAGACATTAAAACAAGTTGGTGCATAATTATTTTCACCATAACAAGTGGCTTTACTAATAAGTAAGGACGTACAAATTCCGCGTTACTATTAGGCCACAGGCTAAAATTCTCGGGCCTATACTTGCTCGAAAACAGTTTACCGGTCGCTCATTGGTAGCCCTAGTCTGTGTAGACGTGTACACATCACCACTTAAGCTGCATCGAGACACGTTACAGAGACTAGGGCAGTCAAGAAAGTGACAGGCAGCAGGCCCTCAATACAGCGTTGCCACATCCAAGACTCCGGCCTTCTATTAAAGACGGCCATGGCCCGCGCCTTCGTGTCTTACTGTTCCCGCATTACAGTATAGTGGACATTATATAGTTGGCATTGTATCATTGGTTGAAAAAGTTCTGCAGGTGCACCACACAAACTACAGGCCAACAGAAGAAGTCACGTGATCACATTGTAACTTGCAGTCCAGCTTGCTGTCTGGTAATAACGCGACATTTGCAAGTCCTTACCGATAAGTTATGTTTATTATAGGAATTATATTCTTTGAGTGAATGAGTGGGCTTCAGTCGAGTCGACAGCAAGATCGTTAGAGACGGTGGCAAACAACTTGACACAACGACAAAACTTGGAGAGGAATCGGCCGTGGCATTAGTAAGAGGAAACATCTAAGCATTCGCTAGAAACGATTTAGAAACATAAGGGGAAAAATCGAAATCAGGTTGGTCATAGCCGGCGAAC